>VSMD01085700.1:0-113401 GCA_008750895.1 Mirza zaza
GTCTCACTTTATTGCCCAGGCTAGAGTGAGTGCCGTGGCATCAGCCTAGCTCACAGCAACCTCAAACTCCTGGGCTCAAGCAATCCTGCTGCCTCAGCCTCCCAAGTAGCTGGGACTACAGGCATGTGCCACCATGCCCGGCTAATTTTTTCTATATATATTAGTTGGCCAATTAATTTCTTTCTGTTTATAGTAGAGATGGGGTCTCGCTCTTGCTCAGGCTGGTCTCGAACTCCTGAGCTCAAACGATCCGCCCACCTCGGCCTCCCAGAGAGCTAGGATTACAGGCTTGAGCCACCGCGCCCGGCCTTAGAAACAAACTTTTCAAAGGTAAAAAAGTTATTAAAAACTATATTTGCTTAATCTCTCAAAACTCATATGCAACTCTTTCTAAGTGGCTGACTCAAGAATGAAGAGAAATCTTTATCTCTATAACATATGATCTCTCCAGACTTTAAAAATGGAAATATAGTTAACTCATTATTCAACAACAGTTTTTCTAAGACTAATTTTAATAATATTTAAACAGCATTTATCTAGGAAATGCCATATGGTTTAAAATCAACCTAAAAAAATAAGTCAATTATAGCTATAAACATACATGATATAGTCCACAAGACATGACTTTTTAAATTATCCATTATTCTCAATTACCCATATCTGGCTCTTCTCCATTAGCTAAATAAATAAGAGCGACAGAATTATATTGAGCAGACTCTTCTTACAGAGATATTTTCTTTTTAAGAAATATAAACATTTTTTAAAAAACTTGGGCCACAAGGTCCTCTACAAATATAAATGGCATCATTCAACCATGCTGGCACTGTCTGCCCAAAAGGTGTAAACTAGGTCTTCATCTGACAGAGTTGGACACAAGAGTCCCCCCAACAAATAGCAAGTCCTGTTTAAGGCATGACAATTAGGCCAGGTGAGGATGGCCAGAGCCCAGGAAGCAGCAGTGATGGTGAGAACATACAATGGCGGATCGGTGACAGGTGTATGTGCTGTGCTCCACACCATCCTGGGGCAGGTTGGTCCTGGAGAAATGCTGAGACAAAAGTAGGTCTTACCACTGGGGTTTGGAGGAACAGAGCTGAGGAAAGAAATATTAGGGGGATCATAAGAACCTCCTCTTTAACAGGATTAACAGAATTTCTAAATGAGCATAGACAAGCCACTTAACCCTAAAAAGGAGTAACATTTTATTTGCAAAATGAAAATACCATATATTTCACTGTGTTACTGTGAAGTCAGACTAAGTAGCCATCAAAAGACTGAAGAATCAATAAATCACTTATATAAAAGAGCCTCACTTTTAATTTTTTAAAATAAATGGTATCATTTTTCCTCTTTCCACTTATTCATCCAACAAATATTTACTAGATGCAGTATTTTTTTTTTTCTTTTTTTGAGACAGAGTCTCACTCTGTTGCCCAGGCTAGAGTGCCGTGGCTTCAGCCTAGCTCACAGCAACCTCAAAGTCCTGGGCTTAAGCGATCCTTCTGCCTCAGCCTCCCGAGTAGCTGGGACTACAGGCCCTGCACCACCATGCCCGGCTAATTTTTTCTATATATTTTTAGTTGTCCAATTAATTTCTTTCTATTTTTAGTAGAGACGGGGGTCTCACTCTTACTCAGGCTGGTTTCAAACTCCTGACCTTGAGAGCGATCCTCCAGCCTCGGCCTCCCAGAGTGCTAGGATTAAAGGCGTGAGCCATCACGCCCGGCCTACATGCAATATTGTGCTCTGCACTGGAACGAGAGAGATAAAAGACAAACTCTTTGCCCTCAAGGAATTCAATCTAGTTTGGAAAAGTTCATCTATTAACTTCTTCCATCTCCACTTGTACTCTTGAATCCATCTCTTTCTGTCCTCTTTTGGATCCTGCCTTAGTTACAAAATAGACAGACCTAAGTTCACCCAGCTATACATCTTACTAGCTGTGGGATGATGAGCAACTAAGTAGGCTCTCTAAGCCTCAATTTCCTCATTTGTAAAATGGAAATACTTCACACTACTCTGTTGAAAATTACATAAAATAATGTATGCAAGAGGCTTGGCAAAGTTCCCAGAATGTTATAAGTAATCAAAAAAAGGTAATTTCTTTTTGTTATTATCATTACTTTTGACTAGTCAAGTGTAGGGAGAAGGAGGTAAATAGTAGAATGAGGAGTTTGGTATGTAACCGACTATGAGCAATCAGTGGAGATAACTCACAATGTCACTATCTTCAGATGTAGAGGGGGGGTTTGGGGTGAGGGGAAGGTAACTTATTATTATTTTTTTCTCCTGTGCCTTTAATTTCTCCTTCCTTCTCTTTGGCCATTTCCCCTCAACTGATATATTTAAAGCTTCTCTTAATCTCATGTCCTCTAACGAATGCCCATGCACTCTTTCCCCTGCTGTCTTTCTTCCTTCCTTTCCAACCTTGCTTCTTTATAGCACTGTCCAAATCATTTCTACTTTCTTACTTCCCAATCATTCATCAACTCTGAGACTTGTTTGTATCCTTACTTAGATCACCAGTGATCTCTATGTGGCCACATCCAACAGGTACTGTTCGGTTTTAATCTTATTAGGTCTTTCAGCATTACCTAGCATTAGTAGCCTCTCTTCCCTTCTTTTTTCTGACAGAACTCTCTTCTAGTTCTCCTTCTGATTATCTGACTATCCCATATCAGTCTTCTCCTGCATTCATTCTTTTTTTTTTTTGAGACAGAGTCTCACTTTGTTGCCCAGGCTAGAGTGAGTGCCGTGGCATCAGCCTAGCTCACAGCAACCTCAAACTCCTGGGCTCAAGCAATCCTGCTGCCTCAGCCTCCCTAGTAGCTGGGACTACAGGCATGCGCCACCATGCCTAGCTTACTTTTTCTATATATATTAGTTGGCCAATTAATTTCTTTCTATTTATAGTAGAGACGGGGTCTTGCTCTTGCTCAGGCTGGTTTCCAACTCCTGACCTCGAGCAATCAGCCTGCCTCAGCCTTCCAGAGTGCTAGGATTACAGGCGTGAGCTTCGTTCTTAAATGTTGATTTTCCCAGGAGGGAGGAGAGCCCATTCCTCTCCTCACTTCCTATGCCCCCAGGCCATTTCTTCCACTCTCTTGGTTTCACCTATTGCCTATATGTTGATGACACACAAATCTCCAGTCTTAATATCACTTCAGAGCTTCAGAAGTTAAACTGCCTGCAAGGCCTCTCCACACTATGCCAAAAACTGAAATTATCCTTCAACTGACCTTCTCGTCCAAACTGTTTCCCATTTGTATGTTCCTCAGTTTATTTAATGATAGCCCAGGTATTTTTAATTGAACTCCGTAATCTGAAAGTCATGAGGGACTTTCCCCCTAAATTCATTTTTCAAATCCTATTGATATGTCTCTTTAACATTTCCTGAGAAAATTTTTCTTTGTAGTACTACTTTTCAAGTTCAAGACCCCACCTTGCCTGAACTACTACAACAGTGTCCTATCTTGTCTCCTTGACTTCTGTCTTAGCTTGCCCCATTTCCCATCATAGCCATCTACCACATTGTTACCAAAGTGGTCAGTGTAAACTGCAAATCTATGTCAAACCTTTCAATCAATGGTTACCCTTTACAGATAAAATACACACTCCTTACAAGGCAAGTTCTTCTGTGATTTGGTACCAGTTCACCTTTCCAGACTCATCTCACTTTTATCTTCATGCTCGAATCATATCCAATTTGTTTTGTTTTCTCACATATAATGCAGTTTCTATGTCTTCATTATTGTTTTTAGTCATTCAGAAGTTCTAACTGTAAGACCCTTCTTTCCTTGGCCTTTTTTATCCTCAAGACTCAAATCAGACACACCTCCGAACCTAGATAGGGTAATCCTTTCAAAACACAGTTAAATACTTTCTCTGTACTTGCATAGCAATTTATGTACAGCACAACAGTTTATGCTTTATGTTAAATTATGCTCGCATATGGTGTTACTTATAAGAACAAAAGCTCTTCGAGGGCAGGAACTACCCTGTGAATGTTTTATTCACATTTGTATCCCAGCCTTACCACCGTGCCTGCCGTAACACAAATGTCCAGTTAAATGATTTTCGAACTGATCCCCCTTCACTTTCACACTCAAACACCAATTCCAGGGGAAATGGGCAAGACCAAGCACTGGAACTCAGACTCAAACTCTTTTTCCCCGATTCAGTGTGGGAGCATTCTAAGGACAGTGAACGGGGAGAAGAGAACTATGTGGAATAGTCTCAACAAAACTGCAACTTCCAGAGGGAGATCTCTTTCAGATTATCCCATCACCACATCAGTACACAGCAGGGAGATACGCGCTCGGGTAAACATTTGCGCCCGTTAGTGGTGGTCATTGCTGCGATTTCGGCAGATACCTGAAAGGGATTCCCTTCTTAAAAGGTCTCACTCCCTGGCAGACAAGTCTTCACCCCCACCCCCTTCCCGGCTGGATGCTGCGCTAAGCACCTCAGGCTGCCAAGATCCCTCACCTCTGCCTCCTTGGACACCGCGGAGGACACTCAGCCTCCAAAGCACCGCCATGTTGCTTCAGACGGTTCAAGGTCATGCATCAACCCGGAAGCACTTACGCGATAACGCCGACAACTGATGATGAAATAAAACCAGGGGGAGGAAAACGCTAAGTGAACCGGAAGCAGGTAGGCGGTGCGCGCCCACGGCGCATGCGCAGACATACTCGTCGGAAGGTCTGGATCCTTTTGCTTACAATGGCGGAGCTGGGTGAAGCGGACGAAGCCGAGTTGCAGCGCCTGGTGGCGGCCGAACAGCAGAAGGCGCAGTTCACTGCACAGGTGCGGGGACCGGTACTAGCCCTGGAGGGTGAGGGGAAAGCAGGGTGAAGTACACCCGCGGGGCTCTGTACACTGGCGGCTCAGTGAGGCCGCTCGCCGCTCCGGCTGCTTCCCATTCACCTCACAAAAAAACTAGTGATGGCCCTCCTGCACCTGGTGACTAGTAGTGTTTAGGTGCAGGCTAAGCAAGAGCGGCGTGGAGAAAAGAGAAGGTGTAAAGCAGGGAGAAAGGTTTGGCCGACTCCAGAGCACCGGAGCCTCGTTAGCAATCTGTCTGGGCTGGCATTCGTAAGATCTGGGTTCTAATCCTCCCTCTGCCCCTTGCGGGCCACGTGCCTCAAGACAAGACACCCATCCACTGTGGGTTTTGGTTTTGCTGTCGCCCATTGTTTCACTGGATTGTTATGATCATATGCGATAATGTACTTGAAAAACGAGCACTAGAACATTGGATAAAGGGGGGTGCTCTGAAGTATTCAGTGTAGACTGTTGATTTGGAACAAGGATTGGAGCTCCTTAGAAATTGTTCGAATCTGACGTGGCCCCTCGCTGAATATTTGACTTTGCAGTGATTGCTTAATCACGCCTCTTAAATGAAGGTAATCATAGCCATCTTTATGGAGAACTGTTTAGTACCCAGCCTCCCAAAGAGTAAGCTCTTGGTAAAATGGTTTTCTCCCTTTTTGGAGGGGAGGGGTGGGTGTAGGGAGGGTGAGTAGCAAGAACCCTGGTTAGAAATCCTTGGGTCCTGAACATTCTTTTGCAAGTGGACGCAAGTTTTGTAACTTTGTTATATTTGATAAGCTTCATCAGATTCTCAAATGTGTCTATGACCCCAAAAGGCTAAGAACTTAAAAATTATCTTTTCTAGGAGGTAAGTTGGGAATGCAATGAGTGCAATTGTTTGGGGGAATGAATTGGCACCCTCCCTTCCTAGTTTACACTGGTGCTGGCTGCTTTGGGGAATATAAAAGAAGTTATTAGTCCTACCTGGGAATTTACAATCTGTAGGGATGAGGATCTGGGCCAATATTGGTGACAAATTAGGAAATGAAGAGAGCCCAAAGTGACTCCATGGTTTGTTGATTGAAAAAATGGTTTTGTCAGGTGATGAAAAGAAAATTTTAAAATGGACAGTTTTTTTTAAGCCCATCTGCAGACCCCAGTGATTACTACTTTTCTTTCCTCTTAGGTGCATCATTTCATGGAGCTATGCTGGGATAAATGTGTGGAGAAACCAGGGAATCGCCTAGACTCTCGCACTGAAAATTGTCTCTCCAGCTGTGTGGACCGCTTCATTGACACCACTCTTGCCATCACCAGTCGGTTTGCCCAAATTGTGCAGAAAGGACAGTAGGCCATCCCCTGGGAGAATGACAGAAGCAGCAAAGGACTTGTTATTAAAGCAGATTGAAGGGCCAGCAGGGGAAGGTTGTTAACCCATTGTGAGGTCTGTTGGTGCTAAAAATAACATCAAATGTCCCAAAAGTGAAATTTATTTATTTGGAATTCAGAAATTCCAGGTTGTATCACATCAGTTATTCAATAAATGTGAATTCTCCAACTCTTTTTTAATCCCATTTTAGGATTTTATATAGCCTCTGATTGGCAGGAACACTAGAAATAAATGTTCACAGCCAGTAGTGCAAATGGGAGGTGGTAGGTTTTGAAGAGCCCACCCCAAGCCATAATTAAGGGAGTTGGAAAAACCATCAAAACCTAAGGTATAGAAAAGAAATTGGGGTTGAGAAAAGTGAAGAACAGAAAACAGCTTTATTGCTTATACATGACCAAGAAAAGGTTAAACGTGGCCCAAAAAAACCCCAAAACAGGCAAGATGTGTATTCCTTGGGATAGCAGTAAACTTGCTAGTATGGGAGGAGGGGAAGGTCAAGACCCAGAGACAAGTTTCTGGAAATGCCTTATTCCTCTGGCCCGTTTTCCTGAGTCTCTGCTTGGAGTCAGTACTTTTAGAGTACAGAAACAATGCTAAAAAATATATGCTAAAGACTCCTTCTAGCAAAGATTTTACTTGCTCCAGGAATAAAACAGTTGTTTTAGGTTAAGAGGTAGTAATTATAGACTGTTCTGCCTCCTTTAAGCTCCTACCAGTCCCAAAGATAAAAATATACACCATGAAACATTGACAATTGAGTACCAAAGTATTGATATTTCAAATAAATATCCCAATAGGGAGCACCAGCTTGTAGTCAAAGGATAGGGCACCTCTGGCCAACCACATAAGACCAAGTACTTTATTAGAAATCTGTTCTGTGAAGAGAACAAATTTAATAGTTAGAACTATAAAATACCACTTCAGGGAATTTCATCTTAGTTGTATTCTATTGCTGGTGTCTTATACTGTCATGCTACCATGAAACAATTCTTTATTAACATTATGGGGAAAGTAAGGCCAGGGAGGTTAACTTACCTGCTTTGGACCTCCTCATAACTCATTGGTGGCAGAACCAAGACCAAAAGTGTGAGTTTTCAAGCTTCTTACTTAGCCCACAAAGTGACAACCAGAAAAAAATGACAATGTGTCACTTGATCTTTTCTCCCATAGTGAAGAAATTCACTTGTGTTCTGCCAGCCTTCTTTCAGTTATATTTTGGTTGCTTAAGAATTAACATAGTAGGGATCACAGTATAGCAAAGGGAAATAATGTGGTCTCTGCTTAGTGCTTTAATCCAAAGACAGAAGAAGTGGCTATGTCCCTGAGAAGCCTGTTTCATTTTGGAAATGATGCAACTTAGTTTCAGGGAAAACTAAATTAAAGTTCATTAACAGATTGAGAAATTAACAAGGAAGACAAGATTTAAATGGCAGTTGTTGCCCTGAATCCTGTTCAGAGCACCATTTTGACAGCATGACTAATTCCTAATTCTTCCCCATTTGCTAGAGGATCATCTGAAGAAATAATTTTGAACACAAGTCTGTTTAGGCAATATATAGCAATGGAACTGAAAAACCATTTACTAACCAATTACTATGTTCTGGGGCATACAAAGTGTAGCTCGAGACCCTGTCCAGCAGGGAAATTTGAGAAAACCCTAGTCCCTTCTAATAACATTTGTCTATGGATGCTCCCATGAAGGGGAAAGGTTTGTTCTTTAAGCCCATTTCCTCATTAAGTAAATTGGACCATATCTGTGGGGTCAAAATACAGAAGGATCAAAGCACCAAGGCTAAAAACAAGCCAGTTATGACACCTGCTATATAAACAAAGAGAGCAACACAGTGTTCTCTTGTCATACCTTTCTACACAGCACTGGTTCCAATCTACCTCTTGATCCCAGCCCTAGGTTTCCCCAAATTCAATATTCCAATTGGTATACCCAGGTCATTATTGGATTCAGCTTTCTGGATCCTTTAATTTGCTGTATATGTACTCTACACTAAATGTGATTCATTGCAAAAAATAATCTCTTCAAGAAACCTTCATAACAAAATACCAGATTCCCTATTAACAAGAAAAGGGGATCAAGTTTAACAGGCCAAAATACAAGACAAGAAGTCTGTCAGAACATATGTAGATGGCACCAGACAGCTCTGACCTCAGACCCCGTGTTGAACGGGAGTCCCTGGCAAAACCCCAAGGAGTAAGAGCTGTATAAATAACCAGTCACATGGGAAGCAAGAATGTTCCTTTCTCATTTAGTCATCCTCTGAGCTCTCAGCAGACCTTTCATCTGTAGCCACTTTCCAATTTGTGCGTTTATTTGTCCTCTCCTGTATTTCATTGTTAGCTACAGGGATATGGACTTTTTTATCTCTCTTTTTCCTTTTGATTTTCTTAGTGTCTCTTTCCTCACTTTCCTCAGAACTGCTGGATGCTGAATCATCTGACTGGGAAGCGTCATTTTCTGCCTCTAAGAATGAAGCAGATTTTTTGAGAGACTTTTTCCTGGATTTTTTCTTGCGCTTATGTGGTTGTTTCCTTTTCCTGCTATTCGAAGCCCCAGTTTCTTCTGAGAACTCGCTTGAAGAATCTGCTGTTATATCCGTGGCTTCCTTTTTGCTTTTCTTCTGTTTTTTGTGTGACCTTTTTTTCTGCTTTTTTTTATGGGATTTCTTTGACTTCTTGTGTTTGTGGGATTCGTGGGTAGATGATTTTACCTGGGGAGATGTTTTTTTCCCATTGGTAATATCTTGCTGATCACTACTGTCTGTTTCAAATTCTTCAGGGTATAACTCTTAATAACCACTGTGGCCCCATCTGTCTGGCATATTAGCTTCATAATCATATAACTTCTTGTTCCAGGATTTAGCCTTAAGAAAATCATCTTCCAGTGTCCCAGAAATGTCATTCTTTGGCCTCCAGTAGCCTCTTTGACTTTCTTCATCAAAACCATCACTACACATCCGGCTTGAACTGCTGGGTAACATTTTCCTTTTAGTCCCATGGTAATCATCTTCCATCTGTTTCTCCAGTTCTCTTATTTTCCACATATCTGATTCCTCCTGAATCTTATTGTGAGCATCTGTGTGCCGGATGACATTCCTCAGGAGGACTTTCCCCAGTGGAACCTGGGACATTCTTCAATTGTGCGCCGCAGCCTCGCGTGGTGGGGGTCGCTAATATGTTTTCTTAATAACAGTAGCTTTATAATCAGTCTTGATATTGTAAGTCATCTAAGCACTAGGCCATTTGCCTAGTAAAATTTTGAAATCACTTTGTTAATTTTAACATAAACTTACTAGAATTGAGTCTATAGATCAGTTTGACAGATGATAGATATCTTTTTAATATTGAGTTTTCCTGTCCTTATATGTGCTATATATCTTCATTTATTTAGGTCTTCTTTAATTTCTGTCAGGAAGGTTTTATAATTTTCAGTGTAGTGATCTTGAACATATTTCACTATTTATTTCTGGGCATTTGATATTGATGTTATTATAATGATACTTTTACATTTTATTTTTAATTTTTTATTGCTTGTATATAGAAATACAATTGATTTTTATATCTTGACTTTGTATGTGGTAACTTTGATGACTTCATTTATTATTTCTAGTAATTTGTAGATTCATTTGTATTTTTATGTACAAAATAACATTTCCATGAATAATGATATTTTTATTATTCCTTTTTTATTTTTATATCTTTTATTTCTTGTTCTTACTTTGCATTGGCTAATTTTTCCAGTAAAATTTTGAGTACAAGTGGTAATGGATTCTTTTCTTATCCCCAAACTCAGAAGAAAAAGAGCTCAGTACTTTACCATTAAATATAATGCTAACTATAAGTTCTTTATTGACACTCTTTACTAGATTAAGGTAGTACCTTCTTATATTTAGTTTGATGAGAATTTTTTCTTTTTTATTGTGAATGGTTTTTAAATTTTATCAAAATCTATTGAGAGGACACATTTTTCTATTTTATTTTGTTAGTGATTACTAACAAAATCGATGATACTTTTATTCTTAGAATAAACTCAGCTTGTTAATGATTATAATACATATCACCATATATACATATATATATGTGTGTATACGTATCACTAGACTTTATTTGTTGATATTTGTTTTGTTTTAAGATTTTTATATCTATGTTCCTGAGAGATAAGGACCTATAATTTTCCCTCCTTGTAATATTATTGTTAGGTTTTGGTATCAGGGCTTCATCAAATAAATTGGGAAATGTTCTTTCTTTTTAAAAATTTCTGACAAGATTTGTGTTAAATGGTATTATTTTGTCCTCAAATGTTTGGAAGAATTAACCAGTGAAGTCACCTGGGCTGAGAGTTTTCTTTGTGGGAAGGCTTTTAATTATGAATTTGATATCTTTAACAATATTCAGATTTTCTATTATTCTTGTGTCACTTTTGGTAGGCTGCATTTTTGCAACGATTTTGTTCATTTCATCCAATTTATTGGTATGAAGTTGTTCATAACATCCTTTTATATTTTTAACATCTGTTGAGATCACTCTGCCAGGTCATATGGAACCCATTCACCCACCCATGCACCCAATATTGGTTTGAGTGTCAAAACCTATGATATTTGAGATGCAGTTGTATTTGCTCATTGACAAACAAAGCAAAACAAAACAAAACAAGACTGATGATGCCACACATGTACCAGGAGGATACAAGGGAAGTTATTACTTAAATATTGAGGCGTTCTGGGGAGAGTAGGGCAGGAACCGAAGCCAGTAAAGGTGGTTGAAGAGAGCAAGGAGAGGAGAGTGGCTTGAAGTTTGTGGCTGGGGCAGGACTGGGGTGAGGGTTTCTAGTATGCCTGCAGGGGCTTATGTGGTTTGAACTTGCTGCTAGCAGGAAGGGAAGGAGCCTACAGGCTTTCTTAGAGGCTTGTCCAGGTGGGGGCAAGAGTGAAAGGGGGATTGGGGTTCATAAGCATGGCAATTTAACATCAGTAGTGAAGTTAGACTCTTTATTATAATGTCTGTAAGATCTGGAGTGGTAAGGAAATAATAAAAGTTAACATGCACTGAGATAATCAATACTTACCTAGTTGCCTACACTTGGAACACAACATAAATAACTACAAAAATTAGATAGTGACAGTCTTAATTGTTTGGGCTGAGCCGGGGAATTAGCCTTCAAATGTGTGATATATTATATCTGGGTATGCTGTGATTGTTTTGCAAGCGTAACTAGTGTTAGCATTCCAGAAAAAAAATACAATTATTGACACTTTTCAGTTATCCATGTCAAAAGATCAGTGTCCAAATAGTAATAAACTTAAAGATCATGTTTTCTATAAATTATTTTCACTCATTTCTTTTAAAAAAAGTGAAGAAAGAAAGCATAATGTTGTATTTTCTTTGATTAAAAAATGGAGGCTGATAAATTTTAAGTGGCTTGCCCATAGTTACTGCTTTCTGGAGCAGTGATTTTAGATGAAGATTTTGTTGCACAGTGTCAGAAATGTATTTAAAACACTTTAATAATAACATAATTATTTTAACATTAAAACAAATACATGTGTATATATTGGATTGGGATGAAAAATGACATGCTAGCTGTGAGGTGACTTAATTCCTCATCTCTGGATATGGGCCTTGGGGTCTTAATTTTCTCTGGTCTGCCATTAGGGAAAGAACGTAAGAACAGCTACATAAGGGATGCAACTCGTAATTAAATAAAGTCCCAATCTTCCAGTAATAAATGGAGTGGCCCAGGGGCAGCGTGGGATAGTGAGACTGGCAGGCCCCCAGCATGGCCCAGCCTTTGCAGTCCACCTACTCTGAGAGCAGCAGGCTCACTGCAAAGGAAGAGATGACGGATATGAATGCCCTTGGGAACAGGCAGGCTCAGAATTCCCCTAACAAGGGGCTATCGGGGATAATCCAGCCTGAGTGAGCCCACCGTTGTCTGGTAAGAGCGGACGGGACCCTGCCCCGTGGGGCATCCACTCAAAGCTCTCTCCAGGGCTCTTGTCAGTTCCCAGTTACCAGCTGTGGGCAGCAGGCGCTCACTTGGGCCTTTTCCCTCCACTGTCGTCACTTGCTTGCAAGACACCACGCTCTCCTGCCCGGGTTGCCACAGTGGTTTCCCAGCCACCCCTGCACTTCCTGTCTCTTCTCTCCTGTTATCTGTTCTGCAGCTGGGGGCACAGGGACCCTGACACTCTTGGCCTCCACTGCCACCTCCCTCAGACCAGCAGCCTGTCCAAACACAAAATTATCACAGATTCAGTTTAAATTGGTTTTATTTGCCAGTCAGCTTTCTTTGCGATTCTAGACTCAGGCAATAGATTCATTGAGTCAGGAATAGATTCATTTCATAAGACAGAAAACGTGTTCCACATAGCTGAGCAGAATAGGGTAGTTTTATAGACAGAAAAGGGCTGAAGAAAGCAGAAACAGAGAACAAAAAGTGGATTGGCCATTTCCAAGTCACTTTGAAAGACCCAACAGAGTGGTTGACATTAGATTTCTTCGGGTTCCTTTTTTCTAAGGATTAAAACAGAGGTTGCCTCTGAACTCTAGGTTAAGGTAAAAATGAAACGAAAGGAAACACCCAGAGGGGACTTCATTAAACTGGCCTCTTTAGGAACTTGGCTGTCAACTTTCTCTGCCAATTTCTCAGAGGTCAGATGGCCAGTCTAGGTGCCCAGAGGCCCTGACTGTGCCCAGATGTGACAGGCAGGGTATGCCGGGTAACCAACACCAGGTAGGGTTTGTCCCAGCAGCATTGGTGGATGTGTGTGTGTGTGTGTGTGTGTGTGGCGCGCACATGTACACTTGTGTGTCTGTCTGGGGAGTCTGTGCACATGTGTCTCTGTTGCTGTGTGGATGGTGCATAGCATACGTGGCTGTGTATGTGTCACTGCGTCCAAGTGGGTCTGGGTGTGTGCCCGTGGGTTTCCTGTGTATCTTTCTGTGTGTGTGTGTGTGACTGAGTGGGTACATTTTGCAAAAGACAGATGCCTGACAGCTAGTGCTGAGCCCAGAAGAGAGAGGAAGGGCGAGCTGCAGGCACCTGTTGTTCCCTGCCACTGTCTCCGGTGCCCACACTGCAGCTGGCCATCCCCACAGCCCAGGCCACCAGGGCCTCCTCCGTCCTGACCTCACTGCCCGGCCTGGGCCTTGGTCCCTCCTGGTACTCACTGTCTTCCCAAAGTCCCGCAAGGCCGGGCTTCCTGACGGCACTGCCAACCTTTCCCAGGGGTCTCCGAAACCCTCCGGGTGTCCCTGCCCCTCAGGCTCTGAGGCAGGGTGGAGGCCTCTTGCCTGGGCTGCCCCGGGGAGAAGTGCAGGAGCGGCTTGGCCTGAGGCAGGGCTGCTGCCGGCCCTCAGCTCCAGGAAGTGAGGTGTGAGTGTCTCAGCAGTCACTCCCTGTGAAACGCATCTCCTCCTCTCCCAGGCACCTGAATCCCACCCGGGAGAGTCACCCCGATCCTGCTTTGCTACGAGCTACCCTCAGAGAGAATGTGTTCCGTAGGCTTCCCCCTGAGGTCCTGCTGAGGACAGCGGTGAGAGGGAGAAAACATTTGGTGCATAAATGAGGCATTGAGGGACAGATCTGCTGGGTTGGAGCCGGCAGTGACCAGCCGTCCTCATGCAGGGGACACAGAACACAGGGGCCAGGGCCCCTCCCCTGCTGGCCATTGAGCTGTCAGTGCACACACAGTGGGGGTGCTCACTGCTTCCTGGAGGCCTGTAGTTACGGTGGACATCCCTGAGCATGGGGTGTACCCCGTGTTCACCTCCCCCCACCCACTGATGCCTCCTCGGTCCCAAGGAGGGACCCCTCTGGGGCTCTCTAGCAGGACACAGGGCCCGTGAAGATTCCTCGGAGATCTGCCCACTGTCACTCCCCATTGAGAACTTTTGGTCCCGACTCAGGGAACTCAGGCCCTCAGCCCTGCCCCTTCCCGTGCACAGGCCAGGCTCCTGCTCCATATTCCTTTGGGTGTGGGGAAAGGAAGGGACACAGCACTGAGGTCTGGGCCGGGCCCAGGAGGTGTGTGAAGGCCCCGTGCCCTTACCCCTGCCCAGTGGACTGGGCACAGGGCCTGGCTGTGTGGGGAAGTCATTGGTTTGTTTTCCAGGGACAGTTCCCTACATCCCAGCCCCACTGACCCCCTCCTGTGCCCCCTACCCACAATGGGATTGTCTCCATGTCATATGCTTTAAGGCTTAGGCCTTGTAGGAGCAAGACATGATTTGAGGACAGGAAATATATAAGCCAAGAATAGAAGTCAGGTTTCTACAATTTAATCAGGACTTAGGGAATTGAAGGTGAGAAGTGAATGAATATGATACCAGGCCTTAGTGGGCTGCAGCCTGGGGCAGGGGGAAGCAGGAGGAAACCAGGATACAGAAAACAATGACAGATCATGGAGGCGCAGTGATACAGATGGTGCTGGGGGAGCCAAGGGGGACAGACTATTCTGGCCAAACGATGGGAGGGTGAAATCCAAGAGATCTGCTAGCAACAGCTGGCACTGGAGGAAAAGCCAAGAAAGCTGGCAAAGTTACATTGCACTGGATTGAGAAATTTGGGGACCAACTGTGGCAAAACTTAAATGTCAGGTATGTGATGGCAAGGGGGAGCAAAGAAAGCAAAAGAGTGACAATCAGAGACGCCTGTGGAAACAGGCACCTTGTAGTAGGTGGACAGAGGGCCGGGCAGGCCTGGTGTGCAGACAGATGCAGAGGTGACAGGTATAGGGATGACAGCAGGGGTGGGGAGGAGGGGACACATTTCAGAGGCATCATAGGTGGTCGGGGGGACAGGACTGGGGCCTGATTGGATGGTAGTGTCCTGAGCAGAGAGGCACAGGGAAGTCAGGAGGAGGGAAGAGGCAGGGCACACAGGCTGAGTTCTGCTAGGACCAAGCGGAGTCAGGCTCTGTGGGGCTCCCCGGGGGTCTGGGGATAGGAGGAATCTCTGAGCTCAGCTCAGTGATCATGGCAACCAGGGGGTTGAGACCACCCTGAGGAGGAGGTACACGGAGGAGACAAGGGCACTAAGGGGGACTTTGCAGAGCTGCTCCTGTGAAGGTGTGAAGGCACTGCTTCTCCGCCCGCCTCCCCAACACACAGCTGCTCCCCCAGGGGCTACTGGGCACCAGGCATGTGGCCAGTTGGCTGGGGAAGTGCCGTGAGGGGACCGCAGGCACCGGATCTTGAAGACAGGATGAAAAAAGGAATATAAAAATATCTCACTAATACTTTTGATATTGATCACATGTTAATATTTGGGATCTACTCAGTTAACTAAAATATATTCAAAAATGACTTATCTGGCCGGGCGCGGTGGCTCACGCCTGTAATCCTAGCACCCTGGGAGGCCAAGGCGTGTGGATTGCTCGAGGTCAGGAGTTCGAAACCAGCCTGAGCAAGAGCGAGACCCTGTCTCTACTATAAATAGAAAGAAATTAATTGGACAACTAATATATATAGAAAAAATTAGCCGGGCATGGTGGCGCATGCCTGTAATCCCAGGTACTTGGGAGGCTGAGGCAGTAGGATCGCTTGAGCCCAGGTGTTTGAGGTTGCTGTGAGCTAGTCTGACGCCACAGCACTCAATCTAGCCTGGGCAACAAAGCGAGACTCTGTCTCAAAAAAAAAAAAAAGACTTATCTCTCTCCTTACTTTTAAAACATGTACCTACTACAAAATGAAAAATGACACATGTAGCTTCCCCATTATATTACCTTATATTTCTATTGGAAGACTCTGTTCTATAACATGAATTTTACCGGATGTGGAATAAATGTTGGGGAACACAAGTAAAGCAAGGCTGGAGGGTAGTGGGTAAGATTTGCCAGATGATGCGTTCCTGGTGGGCACCAGTTCTGCACTGCAGGACGTCTCAAGGCCGACACCATCCCCACAGTGCCCTGCACTGGACTTCCTGCGAGAGAAGGGCTCCGCAGGGCGCCCCGGGAGAAATGGTGTTTTAAGGAGAGAATGACAAACCTGTGAGATGACCAGACCAGGGGGTGAGAGAAGGAGGGTGAGCAGGACACAGGTAGGAGGTGGCACAGAACCAGAGGGGTGGGAGTCTGGGGCACAGAGGGAGAGAAGAGGGGGCCCCCAGGCAGGAGCCCTCTGCCTGGCTTGCGCGGGCTTGTGGAGCTCACTCTGCAGGTTGCAGGCGATAGCGGAAGCCCACGTCGTGGATGGGGTGCATGACACCAAAGCCCCAGCGCATGGGGTCAACTTGGGGCACAGGTGTATCAGGGTCCACCAGCTCTAGGTCAAAGTGTGTGACCATGAGCAGGACAAGGAGCTTCATCTCGCTGAGGGCAAAGAACCTCCCAGGGCACATGGAGACGCCCCAGCCCCAGGGCATGGTGTAGTGGGGAATCTTCTTGCCCGCCTTGTAGAAGTCTACCTTTCGGCTGCCATCAGGGTTGAGGAAGCGATCGTACTTGAAGGCCGTGGGCTCAGGGTGGATGTCAGGGTCCATGTGCACTGACAGGTAGGGAAGGAGGGCCATGATGTCTCCCCGGCGGCACAGGTACTCCTTCCCACTGGCCATCTTCAGCATGTAGTCCTCACACGCCACTCTGCCCAGCATGGGCGCCGCCCGCAGCCGCAGAGTCTCCTCCATCACACTGTCCAGCACCGGGGTGCAGCGCAGGGCACTCCCTTTGAAGGGGAAGGACTGTCCAGCCTGGAGCATCGCCCCACCCAAGACCTGGGTGGCCTCCTCCCTCACGGCCTGCATGGCTTCTGGGTGCTTCAGGAGGAACAAGAGGGCCCAGAAAGCCGCAGGCCCTGTGTTAGCCTGGGTGGCCCAGAGCATCATGAAGCTGAACCTGTCCTGCATGTCTAGGGCTACTCCGTGCTCTCTCAGAAACTGACGCAGGCAGCATATCCAGTTGCTTACGTCTTCCTTCTCCTGGTTGTGTTTTGCAGAAAGGATCTTGGGAAAGAAACGCTGCAGTTGGCCCATTTCTAGCCACTCCTGGGGCCCCAGCAGGGAATAGACACACCTGGGTAAAAAGTGGTCATACCTGAGGAAGTGGGTGAATAATTCCTCTGCCTGTGTCAGGTCCTGCTCCTTGTCCTTTGTGTGGCCAAACAAACTCAAGTAGCCAGCCTTGAACATGGTGTTATAGCAGAAGTTAAAGATGCCATTCTCTCGCCAGCCACTGGCATCCAGACTTCGGCCTTTGGGCCCCAGTATTATCAGGGACAGGGTATCCAACATGACCTCATTGAGATCCTCCAAGTTGTGCCCCATCAGGTACTTCTGGCTGGCCGAGTGCATCTTCTGTTTGTTCTCTCCCTGTGCATAGTATCCAAACATCTTTTGCACCAGTCCTTTTGCATATTTAGAAAAGTCTAGTTTCCTCTGTGTATCCCTGAGAATGGGACCAAAGGAGAGGGGGTCCATGACAAAGGTGAAGTACTGGCCTGCCAGCTGCACTGTGAACACATCCCCGTGCTTGGTCCACATGCGCTTCAGGAATCCAAACATATTCTTCCGGAGAGCCATGGCATGGCCCAGCCAGGGCACTGCGCCCTTGTCCAGAGGGGGCTCCTGGGGCCCGCGTTGTCGGAGAAGCCCTGGCAGGCACAGGTACACCACGGTGACCACCAGCAGAGCTCCCAGCGCCAGACTCCAGAGCACCATGGCTATGTTCCCGCATGTGACGCTCCGGACAGACACACGTTCTCTGGGTGCCAGAAGAGGTTTGGAGGCCTCGTTATATTAGGGGTGGAAAGACCTGAACGCCTGGACCTTGCCCTGTGGCTGCAAGTTGTGTATCTAACTCTGGTGAGGCAGTATCTGGAAGAAAACTGCCTCCTAGAACTTAATACGTGGCAGATCCTGGTCACATGGGAGGAGGAGGTGACCAGGAGGAAGCTCAGAGAGAAGCCTCTAGCTATGGTCACAGCTGCTTACAGGCATTACATTTTGCTCTGACCTTTCCCAACTCAGGTCTGGACCTTCTCTCTAACCCTGCGTCGACCCCACACTTACCCCTGTGGCTTCCTGTCCATTCATACCTTTTTGTACTCATGCATTCGTCTAGTTGCCAGCTTACTGCGTAGAAATGGACCAAGCACTTACATAATTTCACACGCAGCCCTTCCTGATCTTTTAGAGACTCAGCAAAAGTTTCCATTCCTAGTTGAGCCCCCCGGTCAAGTTAGGTAACTTCACTGTGCCTCCATTCCTTATCTGTGACATGGGAGTAATAATAGTGCCTTATAGGGGCTGCTGTGAGGCAAAGAGAGAGAACACATGAAAAACACTTAGAGCAGTGCCTGGCTCACATTACTGAGTGCTCAGTATATGCCAGTTCACATGCCGAAGCCTTTTCTCATATCTCTACCCTCTCCCTGGGTCCCCGTGACACCCGTGTTTGTCTCCTCATCCTTTCCCAAGTCCATCTCCCCTCTGGTCTCAAAGATACTCCCCAAGTGGATGGGGCCTTGTTGAGTCATGTCTGCTTCCAGCTCCATGTGCACAGAGCACGCACAATGAGAGGTCAGTGAAGAATGCATGTCCGTCTGTCCACTGGAGCTTCTGACACCCTAACCCAAAAGAAAGAGGCAAAGATGGTGGGGGTTCAGTCATGGGGAAGGGGAGCTGTTGAGGAGGTGCTCACGCTGTCTGAGGGTGCAGTGTGAACGGGTCTGGGGGCCCGCAGGGCCTTCTAGACTGAGGATTCTTCAAGCAGAGGCCCAGCCCTGGGTCTCTGATCTCTCACCTGGTTCGCTCCCACTGGCCCACATGCCCTGCCTGTGCACCTCTCCAACAAGAAGGGAGAATCCTGGAATCATGAAAACTCAGAGGTGACAGGGACCTCAACCCATCGCTTCAGTTCACGATGACAGTCTATGCTCAGAGTGCAGTGGGGACCTACCTTGATAGCTGCTCAGGCTTGGGGCACTGAGGTAGGCTGACCCCAAGGTGCTTCTGTGGGCTGCCAGGCCAGGTCCCAGCAGCAGATCAAGGAGAACATGGGGCCATGGACTCCAAGGTGGCCTAGCCCATTGCTGCTATAGGTGAGGTTTTGGAGTCAATTCAATCAGTTACTAAATTACTCTTTTACTTCCTAATGTCCTGCAAACAGGAACTTTGGCTCATCAGACAACCCTAGTGTTTTCATATTTCCTCTTGAGGGAGCTTCCTTTGCCTCCTGAGCTTGCCCTGAGCAGGGAGGGGTCACTCCCCACACTCTGCCCCCAGGAAGCCTTTTTGATTGCTCAGGGCAAGCACAGCGAGTACTTAGTACCATCATCTCTCCTCAGCTCAGACTTCACAGTCAAAAACTGTCTGTGGGCCAAATCCAATGAGCTGAAAATTTTTCTCTAGTTTTTAATGGCTGGGACACCATTTTACATTCATTCTTACCTTCATTCATTTGTCCTCACTCATCCATCCATCTCCCCTTCTTTGGAGCAACCCCATACCAGATACTTATTGGGTTCCTAGGAAAATCATTTTTTGATCTGCAGAATGGATATTGTGTAAGCAGCGTGAAAACAACTTTTATCTCCTTGTACGTCTCCATTAGAGTTCTTGAGTTACTAGGTGCATTGTCATTCAGCAGTAGTATTCTAAAAGGAATCCTTATTTCTTAGCAGTAGGTCTCAATAAAGTGCTTAAAAGATTCAGTAAATCATTCTATAAACAAACGTGTGTCATCCACACTTTGTTGTTCCATTTATAGAGCACAATCAGAGTAGATTTAGCATAATTCTGAAGGGCCCTGGGATTTTTGGAATAGTAAAATGGGCATTACTTTAACTTAAAGTTGTCAACCGCATTAGCCTGTAACAAGAGAGTCAGCCTGTCCTTTCAAGCTTTGAAGCCACGCATTGACTTCTCTTCTCAACTGTGATAGCCCCAGATGGCTTCTTCTTCCAATGGCTTCTTTTGTCTACAGTGGAAATCCAATTTTTTTGTCTGACCAAGTTCATCAATCATCTTAGCTAGATCTTCTGAATAACCTGCCTCAGCTTCTCCATTAGAACTTGCTGCTACGCCTTGCACTTTTATGTTATACACATGCTTTCTTTCCTTAAACCTCATGAACAAACCTCCCCTAGCCTCCAACTTTTCTTCTGCAGCTTCCTCCTCTCTCAGCCTTCATAGAATTGAAGAGAGTTAAGGCCTTGCTCTGGATTAGGCTTTGGATAAAGTAATGTTGTACCCAGTTTGTTCTTCTATGCGGGCTATTGAAACTTTCTCCTAGCAATAAGGCTGTTTCTCTTTCTTATCATTCATGCATGCACTTTTAATTTCCTTCAGAAAACTTTTTGGCATTCACAACTTGGCTAACTGGTCGCAGAAGCCTATCCCAGCTTTTAACATGCCTTCCTCACTGAGATTAAACATGTCTAGCTTTTGACTTAAAGTGACAGACATTTGACTCTTCCTTTCACTCAAACACTTAGAGGCCATGGTCAGGTTATTAATTGGCCTAATTTCAATACTGTTTGTCACAGGTAATAGACCTGAGATTAAGGAGAGAGATGGGGGAACAGCCAATCAGTAGAGCAGTCAGAACATACGTAACAGTTATCGATTAAATTTGCTGAATTATATGGGTCTGGTTCATTGTGTCCCCAAAACAAATAGTAACATCAAAGGTCACTGATCACAGGTCACCATAACAGATATAACAATAATAATGAAAAAGTTTGAAATACTGTGAGAATTACTGAAATGTAACACAGAGACATGAAGTGAGCACATAGTGTTGGAAAAATGGTGCCTATAGACTTGCTCAATGCAGGGTTGCCATGAACCTTCAATTTGTAAAAAAAACATGATTTCTGCAAAGTGCAATAAAGCAAAACACAATAAAATGAGGCATGACTGTGTAATTATATACTGTGGGCAGTATTTAATATATTTCTCCTTCTGTTACAGCATAAACTCCAAGAGGGCAGGGACCATGTCTATCTCACTCAGAGTTATATTCCCTGCTCATAGCAAAGTAATTTTGACTTTCAATTCTCATTGTCAGAAATACATTTCCTATGGCTACAGCTGCCATAGACAGTGATTCCTCTGAGGGATCTGAGCAAAGCAAATTGAAAACCTTCTGGCAAAGATTCACCATTCTAGATACCATTAAGAACATTCGTGACTCATGGAAAGAGGTTAACATATCAACATTAATAGGAATTTGGAAGAAGTTGATTCCAACTGTCATGGATGATTTTGAGGAGTTTAAGACTTCAGTGGAGGAGGAAACTGCAGATAGGGTAGAAATAGCAAAGGATCTGGAAATGGAGCCTGAAGGTGTTATGGAATTGCTACAATCTCATGATAAAACTTCAATAGATGAGGAGTTACTTCTTAAGGATGAGCAAAGAAAGCGGTTTCTTGAGATGGAAGCTACTCCTTGTGAAGATACTGTCAGTGTTGTTGAAATGACAACAAAGGAGTTATGCAAACATGGTTGATAAAACAGCAGCAAGGTTTGAGAAAATGGACTGCAATTTTGAAAGAAGTTCTACTGTGGGTAATTGCATGCTGCTGAGAAACATTTTACAAAAGGAAGATCAATCTATGCAGCTAACTTCATTGTTCTCTTATTTTACTAAATTGCCACAGCCACCCCATCCCTCAGAAATCACCACCCTGATCAACAGCAACCATGAGCATGGAGGCGGGAGCCTCCACCAATAAAAAGGTTACAACTTGCTGAAGGCTCAGATGATTGTTATCATTTTTAAGTAATTAAGCTTTTTAGATATTAAGGTACATATTTTTTTGGACATCATATTATTGCACACCTAATAGACTATAATATAGTGTGAACATAACTTTTATATGCACTGGAAAAAAAATAAACAAAAAAAAATTGTGTTACTCGCTTTCTTGGAGAGGTCTGAAACCCGAACCCCCGATATCCTGAAGGTATGGCAGTAATTGTGGTCAGTGCTGCAAAGAAGAGCAGAGCTGGACGGGAGTTGCCGAGGCTGGAAGGACACACAGATCAGGACGACAAGACCAAGTCAACATGTGTTGTGCGTACGGTGGTGGTGCCAGCTCAGAAGAAGAGGGGTGCTGACCAAGGGCTGTGGCAGGTGGTCCCAAGGTACTGGAGCACACTCCCCCTGGGCCAACATTCCTGGAGCACTCAGGGGAGGGAGAAGAGGGTCTCGGGCGGGGTGTAGACCTGGCAGGCTCGGGGCAGTTTTGGGCTTTGACAGTTCATGTGGCACAGAACCCCTATCAACCAGCCCCTGCAGCCACTCCAGTTCCAGGTGCAGACCCCTGGCGCCACCAGCCGGACAAGCAGTGAATCTCTGCTCTTCCTGGGGCAGACGTGGGCTTGCCCCTTGGAAGTTGGCCTAGGAGACTTCCCTGCCGCACTTCCCAGGGGCCAGGGACCAGCAACCCAGAGCAAGCCCGGGAGATCATGGCACACCTCGGCCTCCCCCTTCGGCCTGGGATCAGTCCGAGGCTGAGGGCGGGGTGACCATGCTGGGCTGGAGGCCAGGAGGGACCAACGACATGTGGGGGCAGGCTACAGCAGAACAGGCCCGAGGGCCGGAAAGGGGGGTGGGGGGCAGGGGGCAACACACTTCTGGCCCCACAATCTGGATGAGGAGATTATGGGCACCAAGGTGACCTCTTCCAGTGGGTCCGCAGAGCTTCCCGCCCAGGCGCTGTGTGTCTGTCAGGCTGTGGAGTCACCAGTAAGGGATGGGCTGAGGTAGGACTTGGGGAGGGTCTGCTCCCCCCACCCCCACCACCGCTGTGTGATGAGAGAAGCCACCACTTGGGTCACACCTCAGGAGTCTGCATCTCATCACCTGGCAGGAGCATCATTTCGGTTGTCCAGCAGCATTTCTGCAGTGACCCTTTCTTGCTCACCCCATTCCCACATTACGTGGTGGGTAGGGGCAGGAGTCGTGTTCTCTTCTAGACTGGGCCCAAGTGGTTCTGTGGTCTCGTCCAGGCTCATGCCTACTCATTCCATATACGGCCCAGGATTTTGAGCAGCTGGCACCGACCTGAGGATTCTATTTACCTGCTGTCATCCTGCTCTGGGGCTCTCTGCTGGGTGTCGTCCTGTCGGGACGCACTGGCTCTCCCCTGTGTCTCCTTTGCCCTTTTGTGCAGCTCTGGGTGATACTGACTGTTCATCTAGTGTGGGTTCCTCCTGCCTACTGCCTCACGCCCAGGATTCAGCAGTGCCTTTGAAAGGGAGACGCAGGGGGGAAATCATTTCACGCTGCCTTTAGATCAGGTAACAGTCAGTCAGTTTAGGACTGAGCTGACTTAAAGTTCCTTTTTCTTTCTAGCTTTCAGGTTCCTTCTTTTTTTCCCAGGAGGAAAAGGAAACATTTCCATGGCAGCCTGAGTTCTTGACAACCTGTTTGAAGGTTAACGTAGCTTACTCCTAATCTGCGTCACATACACCAGGTCACAGTAAAGCTAATGTAGGACCAAGAGGGCAAACCTGGGTTCTTGTCTCAACTCTGCCACCAACTCATGATATGACCCAGAACATTTCGTTTTGACTTCTCTGGGCCTCTGGTCTGATACGTCTAAGTGGGAGGCTGAATTTGAGGAACTTGCCAGCAGGGAAATGCTCTTATGAAAGTATTGGATTGTGCATTCAGTAAGAGGCTAAGAGATATGAGGCCATATAGTGGGAGAGGGTGGCCAGAAAGGATGGAATGATTGACACTGAGCTCCTATCTTGTGTATGGCTCTATGCTGATCATCCACATGGCCACTAAGAGCATCATCATTCTTATTTTGAGAACTTAACATGAGCTAAGTATTACACTGAATATATGTATTATGCCATTTAATCCTCAGGGTCAATCTATGTCGGGGGGTCCCCAAGACTAGCCCGGCATTCAGAGATTCCCTAGAAGGACTCATAGGACTCATACAACTATAAGAATCATATAGGTAGGACTCAGCGTAGTCTTACGAGTCCCATAGTTGTATGAGTCCTGTAGTTGTAGTCATGACTAAGATTTATTGCAGCTGGATAGTAAGGAGACATGATCATAAGGGGAAAAGACACAGGTGGATTCTGAAGGAATATATGTGCAGGCTTCCTAAGGCTTCCTGTTGTGAGCCATCACACAGAGCTCACTCTTCCAACCAGGGAAAATCAGCAACGTGTGCCATGTTTCTACCAGGGAAGCTCATTAAAGAGGCAGTGGCCAAGGATTTTATTGGGAGACTGGTCATGTAGACACCCTCTGCCCAGCACATGTTATAGCCCAACTAAGTCCCTTGTCCACTGCCCAGAAAGGCCAGTACACTGAGACAGCAGGTGTTGCAGTGGAGAAAGAGTTTTATTTCATAAGGCACCAGGTGAGGAGATGGGAGTAATTTTTCAAATTCATCTCCTTGAGAATCTGGGGGCTAAAGTTTTTAAAGGTGGTTTGGTGAACAAAGGGCTAAGGAGTTGGGTCTGCTGATTGGCTGGGGATGAACTCATGGGGTTGGGAAGCAGAAATCTGCTGAGTTCGGAGATTTCCTAGTAGGGGGTCTCAAGGCTTGTTGGATCCATTCTCACATCTGTCCACAGGTCTGGCTGACATCAGTGGGCCCCCCTTCCCCAAATGCACAGTCTAAAAAACATCTCAAAGACCAGCCCTAGGCTTTACAATAGCAATGCTATCTATAGAAGCAACTGGGGAAGTCACAAATCTTGCACCTGTCAGGGAGGATACATGGTGTTAAGCAGTAAGTAGTCACAGCAGTAAGAAAGTCAAGGAACAATGGCTGGTTAACTTCTGGCTATATCTATACTATTATAGGAATCAGACTTTTACTACCGTTTTTACCTTATAGCTTTTCATTGTTTTAATATAGGTGATTTCGCACATACAAAAATTCTAGACTTTAAGGAGGAAAACAGATTTTCAGCGTAAATCATATAATTTGTACAAATAGTCTAGGCATAATACACTGAAAGCAAAGTTCCTAGACACCAGCTAAGGGCCTATCTTGCAAGCAGGCCTTTTTTAGTCTCAGGACTCCTATGTTAATGATTTATGCACACAACCCTATGAAACAGTAATATCATTTTATAGAATATAAAATTCAAAGTTTAAGAGATTAGTAACTTGTCCAAAGTTGCACCACTGGCAAGTGGCACAGCCAAGAGTCTAATCAGTCTGTTTATGGAGGAACTAGAGATCTTATCCATCCATTGTGTCATAATGCCTATCCCAGGGCCCTCAAATCCTTTGCACTTGTTCTTTTTGCCTAAAATGTACTTTCCCTATCTCTTTGCATGACTGGTTTATTTCATTTTTTAGGTTTTTTTGTTTTTGAGACAGTGTCTCACTATGTGGCCCAGGATAGCCCAAACTCCTGGCCTCAAGTGACTCTCCTGCCTCAGCCTCCAAGGAGTTAGTACCCTAGGCATGCATACTGCATGCCTTTCTTGGTTTCTTTTAATTATTCAAGCCTCAGCTCAAATTTGTACTTATCAGAAAAACCCTCCCTTGACTACTCTGTGTAAAGTAGCCTCTCCCTTTAGTTACTTTGTAGCATTACCTTACTTTACTTTTTTCAAAAAATTTATCTTTATGTGAAATGATCTCTTATCTTTGTTTATTCTGTATGAAGTCCATCTCCTTTAGTGGTGTGTAAATTGGCACTCTGAGAAAAAAAAAAGATTTCTAGGGATTGCCAGTTTCCATGTTGAAATAAATTTACCCCCTGGCCAATTTCAAGAACCAACATAAGGTCAGTGAAGGAGGAGTTGGGAAGAGATGTGCATAATCAGCTTTAAAAACCAGGACTACATCTTCTTCACTGCTGTGTCCTCAAGATCTGGCACTTAATAAGTGTTCTATAAATATTTATTGAATGGAGGAATAATTCTCTACTGTTGAAAGCATTCAGTCTTATCTTACACATGAAAACACTGAGGCCCAAAGATGAGAGAAACTCTTGGGCACACATTGATTAAATGGAAGAGCAAAATATTGAGCACAGCCAGTTGGTGCAAGATTCATTCCTAAGTGGTTAGAGAAGCATAAAATGGGAGAAATTGGGGCTGGGGAATCAGTTGTCATGTACAGTTTCATAGTCCATATCGAAAAATCATTTATTGCAGGCTTAGCATGTAGAAAGCACCATCTTAGACATGATAGGGGAGACAAAGATGGATTTAAATATCATTCTTCATGGAGCTCATATTCTATTGACAAAATGAGATAAGCACTCATTTGCAAAAGCACCTTAGCAAAAGCAATACAAGACAAACACCAGTGGAATCTCAGAGTAGTGTCATATCTTTTGGAGGGAAAGGGAACCAGGGACAGAAGGGAATTCATGAAAAAGGAAGCATTTCGGTTGGGCTTGTAAGGATATACAGGGTTAGCTGTAAGTGGAAAGGTAAGGTACTGCAGGCAATGGAACAATATGAGAAAGACATCTAAAGAGCTGCTTGAAGAAAAGAGCCCAGCTCACCTGGTGTCTGAATATGGGAACAACTCAAACAGGCCTGAATCTTAGGACCCCAGCAGACATGCTATCTGGAAAACTGACCTTCAATTCACTCTTTTACCAGCCCTCAAGAAAACAGGGAGTTCTTAGCAGTCACACTAGTCCCCCTGCAGGGGCTACATCCCAAGCCCCCAGTGGATGCATGAAACAAAGGATTGTATGAAACTCTATATGTACTGCATTTTTTCCTATACACACGTACTTATGATTAAGTTTAATTTGTGAATTAGGCATAGTAAGAGATTACCAACAATAATTAATAATAGAAGAGTTATAAAAATATACTGTAATATAAGTTATGTGAGTGTGCTGTGGTTTCTCTCTCAAAGTACTGTACCGTACTTGCCCTTCTTGTGATCTGTCAATCTGATAGGTGAGATGGCTGCTAGGCAACCAATAGGCAGGTAGCAGAGACAGTGTAGATGTATGCTATACACAGGGATGACTCATGTCCTGGGTGGGATGGAGCAGGGCAGTGTGAGATTTCACAACACTATTCAGAATGCTGTGCCATTTAAAACTTATGAATTGTTTATTTCTAGCATTTTCCATTTGATATTTTAGGCATTATGGGGGTGAACTGCAGTTGACCATGGGTAATCGAAACCATGGAAAGCAAAACCACAGATAAGAGGGGACTATACTATATTTACAACTGTATAGGAGATGGCCTTACTGCTATGGTCTCTAGAGCAGCTTGGAATTCCAGGAGAGTGTGAATCCCACCCCCAGCCAAAGACAAGGAAAACGTTGTGAAACATTTGGTTGGACTTCCACTGCAATCTGGCAGTATCCCCAGTAGTAAGACACCTTCATGGGGAATTTGAAGGCCAGAGAAGTTTGCCTGTCCATACAGAGATTGGATTTCTATCCTTTGCCTGTGTTTGATGTCACTTTCCTGTCCATAGCTATCATCCGTGTGACTGCTGTGCAGTAGGATCTGGCAAAACAGCTGGAAAAATGGCTTGGTGATGATTCTGGGGTGTCTCAAATTCACCTGAGGGACAGATATCATTTGGCAGGCAATGGGGACCTACTGAAAATTTTTGAGCAAGGGAGTGAAAGCTTTCGGAATGTTAATCTAGCAGCAATATTTTATATTTGAATTTAGGGAAAACTAGAATTCTTAATGAATAGTGGGACACATAAAGCAAGATAGAAGTATAAAAAAGAAGGGGCTGAACTTTGCTTCCCCAAAAATAAAAGGAAAAAGATTCTGGGAAATAGATAAGTGCATTTTTAAGTGGGGCTAAGGATGAAGACACGGTGTGTGGGCAGAATAATTTTAGGAGTGTGTTGAAAGGCAGGTCCCAGGGTGATGTCAGAGAAGCTAGTGGAGCAAGAAGCACTATGCACTTGGGTGGCTGAGCACCACATATGAGTACTGTGTACTTGAAATGTGGCCAGTGTGACCAAGAAACTAAATTCTTCATTTAATTTAAATAGCCACATGTGGCTAGTGGCTACTGTGTTGGACAGTGCAGCTGCAGAGGCTTTATTCATTCCCACTCACTAGAGGATTTCATTTATTTCTTTACATGGCTTTATATGTATTCTTCTCACTTAATAACTCCAAATGCACAGCTGCGGTCACAGCTAACCAGAGCTCCAGCCCATGATATACAACTGTCAACTTGAAATTCCCACTTGCACACCTCACACATACCTGAAATGAAAGCCAAATAAGAGTTCTAGATTTCTCCCCTCCCAAGCCCATTCCCCTTCCAGTCTTATCTATTCCAGTCATTGGCACCACTGTTCACTCAGCTGCTCTGGCCAGAAATCAGAAAGCCATCCCTGATCCCTCCCTGTCAGTTATTCCTTGTATCTGATTCATTAGCAGGTCACAGATTTTATTTCCATAACATATCTTAATATCATCTACTTCTCTCCATCTCCATTTCCACCAGCCTCTCCAGGCCACCATCATCTCCAACCTGGACTGCTATCACAGTCTCTAACATGATCTCTCCTTTCATACTTGTCCCTTTATAAAACATTTTCTACCTAGCAGTCAGAGTGACCATCCTAAAGTGTGACTCCAACATGTCACTCATCCTTTGAATACCTTTCCATGCCCTCTTTTCACTTAGGAGGGAATCAATGATCTGGCCCACCTATCTCTTCAAACCCAAATTGTGCTCCAATACCACCTTGGATCACCATACTGCAGCCAAACCCTTTTGGCTTCTTGATCAGGCCTTCAAAGATCAGAGTGTCTGCACAGCTGTGTCCCTCTGCCTGCTGCTCTTCCCATTCCTGATACAAATGGCTTTTTCTCATCCTTTGAGTCTTAGCTTTAATGTTTTCTCTTAGAATAGGCCATCTATATAAAGTGGGCCCCTTCCCCATCATTCTTTATCTCAGTACCTTGTTCATCCCCCTCATAACAATTTTTTAAATTTTTGTTTACTTAATTTTTTGGGTCAGTCTCTCTCATTAGGCTAAAATGTTCCAGGAAGACAAGGACCAGTTCTAGCTTATTGTTTACCCAGCATGTGGCACAGTGCTTTGCCTGTAAGCCGTTGCTCACTAATATTTGCTTAATAAACAACTTTCCCAACACCTGTTCACATAAGTCATTTCTATTTCCTGGTTCCATGTGGTACACAACAAAATTTTTACTGCTTATTGGATGCTACCCCAAGTGGTTGGGAGCTTTAAAGTGGGATATAAACAGCAGTGAAGCAAACTGCACTATCTGAAAAGGAGAGTTCTAAAGGTGAAGTGTCTGGAATGGATGTTTCAGATCTGTTTTGGTCAGCATTCTTCTCCCCTGAATAGAGCCTCTGGTCCTCTAAACTTTTAAGATGGTTATTACCACTCTCTAATATCCTGTCTTCATAATTATAATAGTATTAACAGCTTGCATCCTCTTTAAAAATATTGTCTTACAGACTCCTGATTCATGTAGTTAGCTAATTTTGGAATTCCTTACTTTCCTATGTAAGAGCTACATGTTCCTAGCATTTATCTTTGATGCTGGACCAAGGCATATGTGAGTCTGATGCAAAGATAGTGGATTATGTGGGAACTTTTCAACTACTGACTGGATGTGGCTATTACCCAACAGAGCATTGACGATAACCAGAAAGTGACCTGTTCTCCCTCCGTTAGTGATGGCTTCACAACTTAATTTGGGATATAGGCTATGAAGATGGTGAGTTGGGGCAGACTCAGAGAAGCTTTAGGTACTACAATGAGGGGCTGTAGTTATACAAATTTTTAATTATTGAAAAAAAAAATCTCTAACTGGGTGTATATTTTCCCAATCCCAGAGTGCTGTCTCATGCCACAAGAGCAACTGGGTCTCCCAAGATCACACAACATGGCCTACCCTCTGCAGCTTTCCCTAAGTTCCCTTTGCACCTCCAGGAGGCCCACAACTTCTAAGGAAGGGAGGGTCCTAGAGCTGGCAATGTAACTGCAATGTGACCTAGATCAAATAAGGTTTTCAGTGAGGTAGATTTATACAAAGCAATAACAATAAATATTTGTATATAGAGAAAGAATACCTCTAGAAAAATACATAACCAGTAACAGTGATTGCCTGGGGAGAGAACTGGGAGAATTGCCAGTCAAGAATGACAAGGAAATTTACTTTACACTGAATAAATACCATTTTGAATTATTTCAACTTTTTTTTACCATGAGCACATTGTATCTAGTCAAAAAATAAATAAGTTTCAAAATTTGAAGAACATAAAAGAAATGCAGTGCTGGTCCTCAAAGAGCCACTTAGCTGGCATTAAGACTAAGAGACATAAGACTAGTAGAAAAATATAAGACAGCACATAATTAAATATTAACTTGCATGGACTAGAAGAGGAAAAGAGGTCTGCTTAGCTGAAGGAGCTGGGTCTTAGATGATGAGGGGAAACTAAAAGCCCAGGAAAACTTAAGCAAATAAAAATGGGGAGAGGGATAAACATGTACAATTAAATAAAGAACTGTAGACTCTGCAGTCACACCTAGCTCCAATCTCAATAACTTACTAGCTGAGCAACATTGAATAGGTTTTAGAATGTCTTTCAACCTCAGATTTCTCGTTTGTAAAATGGGAAGAGTATATACTTTGATAGGACTGTTATAAAAATTAAAGAATGTATGTGGTTAGCACAGTACCTGACATAGAGTAGGTGCTTGATATGCACCTACTCTATGGTGCCTAGTATAAATGGTGCCTAGTATAAACACGGTGGGACAGGGGAACTAGTCTTGCTACAGTACATGGTATCTGATCAGGAGAAGGGGCAAGATAATACTGGCTAGTATGGTTATAGCAAACTATGGAAGGTCATCTCATTTTGTCTGTGGAGTTCCAGTAGCATAAGAATTATAAACAAGCACCACCATTATGTACTCTCTAATGTTCAAGGTGAGAGGTCTGGCAGTCATAGGGTTTCTCTCTGGCATGGCGCCTTTGGTGCTTAATCAAGACAGAATTCTGACTGAAGGCCTTCCCACAATCATTACATTTATAGGGTCTTTCCCCAGTATGGATTCTTTGATGTCGAACAAGGTGTGCCTTGCAAATGAAGTTTTTCCCACAGTCAGAACATTCATGAGGCTTCTCCCCAGTGTGGACCCTCTGGTGCTGAGCAAGATCAGAGTTCCACATGAAGCCTTTTCCACAGTCCTTACATTCATAAGGCTTCTCCCCAGTGTGGATTCTCTGATGCCGAAGAAGGGCTGGGTTTCGAGTAAAGCTTTTCCCACATTCCTTGCATGTGTATGGTTTCTCCCCAGTGTGGATTCGCTGATGTTGTGTAAGGCTTGTGTTCTGACTAAAGCCCTTCCCACATTCCTTACATTCAAAGGGTTTCTCTCCAGTATGTACTCGCTGGTGACGAATCAGGTTTGACTTCCAAACGAAGGTTTTGGCACACTCTTGACATTGATAGGGTTTCACCCCACTGTGGATTCTCTGATGTGCAATGCAATGTGATCTAAAACTAAAAGCCTTCCCACATTCCTTACATCCATAGACCTTCTCTCCACTATGAGTTTTCTGGTGTTGATCAAAGTCATCATTTTGATCAAAACACTTGCCACATTCTTCACATATATAGAATACCTGCTCACTTAGAATTTTCTGATGTATACCAACGTGGTTCTTGATATCAGTATTTTCTGAACTCTCCTCTACTGAGATCATCTCATCCTTGACAATCACTTCTATAATATCATTTGTAGTATTCTCCATATTTCCCCCACTGGGGTAGCCAGGCCATCTTCCTAGACTACTTTTCTCCTCTTCACAGGTTTTCCTAAGCCAGAATCCCTGGGAGCCATACCACTGGGGTCCACTTGATAGCACCATGAGGTTCTGTGCTTCCTCAAAAATTTCCTCCTTCAGAAAATAATCTTCTTTCTCATTCTTCAACACACCCTCTGAAAGAAGAAATCAGAGCTTCAAATGTCATCATTATCCATGCCAGAGTAACTGGAGTGTTAATACATCCATTTCTCTCCAAGTACCACCCCTGTGTCTCAGTGGCCCTGTCCTCGCTGAAAATGGCAAAAACAGAGCTAACACAAAAAAAGAAACCACAAGCAAAAAGAAGAAACTAGACAGAATTCCTGAGGGCTGTGATTCCCAGCACCAGACCAAACAGAGGGCAGGCTCTCAGAAAAAAGTTGAGCTGAGCTAAGGCAGACAAGTCAGAATTCCTTTTAGGTGGCTGATTCCAGTAAGTCGGGGAAGAGGACCTCTTTAGAAATAAGGAATCATTTGTGGTATGCCTGGGGAAACTGAGCTTGTCACACATTGGGGACAGCAGCAAGGACCTTACTCATATTTTTCAACCCTAAAAGGAAGTGTAATATTCTCATTCAATCTAACCACCAGGTTCACCATAAAAAGTGCTTCCCCAAAGTAATTCAGGCAAAGTTGGGCAAAGGACTCCCCTCTTTTTGTTCCTATAGTGTCTTATTCACACTTGTGTTACAGCATCATCATTTTTCTGTAATTATACATATATGTATAATGTCCCGTTAGACTGTGAGCCTTTCCAGGATAGGGGCCATAAATTACTTGATTTCTGATCCCTAGCAACTAACACAATAAGTAAAATATAGCATCTCCCTTAAAAATACTGGTTAACCATAGCAGCCATATGGGTAGGCCATTTGTTCAGCTTAAGCCCAAGACCCACAACCCAACCTAATGTAATTAATTGAGCTTGTCCTAATGAAGCTGAAAGTTTAAGAGTTTAAGTTTTCTCTTGATTAACTAGTTGATCTGGGGATTTGGGAGGGTCATTTATTTAGAACATGAATGGTAACATGGTTTTATAAAGGACTTAAGATAGGAAAATGTGTACTAGGAAGAAAATGCTCAGTTCCCTCTCACTTACCTGTACAAATTAGGCTTGGACACTCTCCTTGCAGTTTCAGGTTCAACAGCTCTTCTACCTGCTCCAGATGGAAGACCCCAGCAGGCATTAGAAATGGAAACCCTGCTGGGGTCAAGATACAAAGAAGCCTGACTCAGTCAGAGGAGTGAGGCCCATTAGGAAAGGAGCAGAGGTGGAAGTGGTAGGGGCAGAATGAAGGTAGATGAAAAGATTGGCAGCAAAGATAACCAGAAGTTTGAGAGATAAGAACATGAACGATAGAAAATACTGGTACAGGGAAGTTGTGATTCCCTCAGTTCCCAAAGATACAAAAACATACCATTCATTATATTTATTTACTTTTGAGACAGAGTCTCACTTTGTTGCCCAGGCTAGAGTGAGTGCCGTGGCGTCAACCTAGCTCACAGCAACCTCAAACCTCTGGACTCAAGCAATCCTGCTGCCTCAGCCTCCCAAGTAGCTGGGACTACAGGCATGTGCCACCATGCCCAGCTAATTTTTTCTATATTAGTTGGCCAATTAATTTCTTTCTATTTATAGTAGAGACGGGGTCTCGCTCTTGCTCAGGCTGGTTTCGAACTCCTGACCTCGAGCTATCCATCGGCCTCGGCCTCCCAGAGTGCTAGGATTACAGGCGTGAGCCACTGTACCCAGCCCCATTCATTTTAAAATGTCAAGAAGAATAGGAAAGACTAATGCTTCTTCTGTACCTATAACTATAATAGAGGGTGAAAGCAAATTCATATAGAAAAGAATCAGGATAGGTTGGAATTGCAAAGAGCTATTCCTAAGGACTTCTTGTCTAGACAGTCTAGTCTGGGAAACCATAACCTCTTAGGTGTCCTCCTTTCTATCCATCTATTTATTGCCTGTCATTCCACAAAGAATCAGTGATGGGTCTCTCTAAGGCATCCATAAGAAATGGCCTCACAGCCTCAGAAATTTCTTTTTACCCTATAATAGATACCTCCATCCACAAACACCCACGCTAATAAACTTTACTTCAGGCGTAACTAAGATCTGTCCCTTTGTAACTCCAATCCAAAATATCCTAAGAAACAGATCAATTCTACTCCTTCAAATGGCAAGCTTTTATGTCGCTGAAGCCAGGGACTGTGTGTCTCCTGAGTATTATCTTCTCTAAGACAAAAGGGGACTTTTGGTAGGGACAGGACTGTGCCAGGGAAGTCTGTTGCTGGTCAGGGAGTTGTAATTTTGTTCAAGGAATAACTTAGTTGTTGGGTTTTTGCCAGAAGCGAAGCAAAGATGGGAAATTCCCTGGGGTCATGACGAGAGGAAGCACTGAGATCCTGAGAGAATGTGGAGGACACTGTGGTTGTCTCCTGCACCCATTCTACCCCTCCCCACTGTGGGAACTGTGTGGAGGGTGAAGGTGGGCTTATCCCAATTCCAATTCTGTAGGATAGGTGCTGGCAAGTCTAGGCGAACCAGGTTAATCCCATTCCACTGTCTACACAGGAAATTGATCCAGGGATCAACAATTCAGCTCAGGTCAATCAGTGCACAGTATTTTCCGTGGCTGCAGTGACTGATTTAAAGCTGGCATATGACTTAAGGTGGTCCAATAGACCAATACTTGGGACGTGATTCATAATGGTTAAAGCCTAAGGAAGACCTGCCCTGTTGTTGTTCCTTACTAGGTAGGAAGAAGCACAGTCCTGGTTACAGCTAATAATACAAATCACCTTATAACCATAAGAGAAGCCAGACTGTGGACAAAGCCAACATACAGGAAGACAGAGTAGAAACTGAAATTCTGATCAAACTATGCCTGCAGCCCACTCTACTTACAGACTACCCAGTTGCATGAAACAATAAATTCCTCTTTATTGTTTAAGCCGGTTTGAACTGGGTTTTAATACTTGCAATCAAGAATATCCTAACATAAAAAGATCGCCAGACATACCAAGAAACTGTGAGAATGGGGAGATGGAGGGCCCAGCTCAAGTCTCACTGTGTTCACAGAAGACTGTGCAAAGAAGATGGAATGGGGCAAGAGAGGCTACAGAGAGACACAGTTCTCACTAGGAAACTAAGAGGAAGAAAGCCCTCAGTTGGCCCTAAAGTAAATCGTGAGCTTTCACCAGCAGCGATTCCTGAGTACTAGGGAATATTTGGCTGAGGGTTATTGAGATTGCTTCATTTCTAATGATAGATATGGCCATGAAATCCCAAGCTGGAAGACTATGAGCAGGCCGGGAAAGTAGAAAGGGCACCTCATCTCTGAGGGTAAAGAGGAAAATCAGGGAGCAAAGATAAACAGTAGCCATGATAAGAGCAGCAGATAGGAAAGAGGCAAAACAGGTGAAAGAAGATGGCACACAGAGGAGCCAAGGTAAATAGAACAAGGACTCAAGAGCATGGAAAACTATGAGAACACAGAGAAACATGGGAACACCACCAGGTCCACAGTACGAGGTGAAGAGAACACATATCTATGACATTCTAAAGATCAAGACAAAGGAACTGGCCAGATGACTGGCACAGGTGTCCTCACTCACCTGAGATGCTCCTCGGGCCCACTCCATCCAGAGCTTGCCGAGGAGCTGAGCACCAGGGTGCTTCCCCTCGCTCCAGCTGGGAAATCAGGGCCGGTTTGGGAAATGGAAATGCTGCTTGAGGAGAAGGAAATGGGACAGGCAGGTGACTGGGGTGACACAGGGCAATCCCAAGGGCTCCTCCCAGGCCTGTGTCTTCAAGGGCAGGAGGGGAAATAGAGAATCACTAGTGAGAAGGAGAAAAGGAAGTCCAGGGGGAAGGAAGGTGACCCGGGAGGAGAGGGGCCAGGAGACTTACAAAGGTCAGGAAGTTGACAGAGTTACTCAATAACAGTTTGAGTCAGCAAACAGATGATTTCATTCATTGAGGAATTGGGTCCTCAATGCTTTCTTGTCCTCTCCTTCTTAGAGCCCTCAAGTTCAGACATCTGCCTGTGGATGCTTGGTATTAGGCTGGATCTCCCAAACTGAGGGTGGTGGGGAAGTGAAGGCTCAGTGGGGCACCACGGATCTGCTCTTTCTCCCTATACCCACAGCACAGGGGTGAGAGTTTGGGCAGCTCTCACCCTGGGGCAAGGGAGTTCATGTAAGGCCCAAACTGATATAAGGACTTCCCACTTCCAGCAACTGCTCAGGTTGGGTCATTAACAATTCACGAGCCTGAAGCTGCCACTGAGCTGAGGACTATCAAAGACTCCCGAGCCTTTGATAAAGGAGGAGCCAGGAAACTCCGAAGGGCAGAGCCAGAACCCAAAGAGAGAGACCCTTACCCAGGGAAGCCACAGCCCCATAATTCTCCAGCATCACATCTCTGTACAGGGCCCTCTGAGCAGGGCCCAGGCCGGTCCATTCATTCTCAGAGAAGTAGACGGCCACATCCTCGAAGGTCACCGACTCCTGAAACAACACGTGTTTATATGCCCTAGGACAATCCCAGGACCCAGGCCTGGGGTAAGTGGTAGACAGGGCACCAAGAAGTACTGGCGGGATGAATGCCAGTACTGGATTCTGAATGTCTAAGGGAACTCTCTTGGCAGATTTTTGTCCCCTACTTACAAACATATAAGGGATTAGCCATCAATTTTCTTATGTCTCTTCATCTTTATTTCAGCAAACATCCTCTCATCTTTTTCATGAGTCTCTGAAAAAGTTTTTGCTGTTCATCCCTATACCCCAAACCACCATGTGTGCTCTAGGTCCCAACCTTTCTCTACAATGTGTCCTCCTTCAGAGATCTATCACACTTGATAACAACTATCATTTTTTGAGCCTGTGCCAAGCACTTTATTTTTATATATACATATATATATATATATATTACTTTATGTCTCGCAGCCTACAAAAAGGGTGTTAGATCCATTTTATAGAAGAGGAAGAAGCCAAGGCTCAGAGAGATTAACTTCCCCCAAAGTCCCAGAGTTGAAACAGAACCCAGGCCTGCTTAACTCTCAGGCTCTGCCTATCATCCCACACTGACTCTTCCTCTTCTCTCCCTCCCAGTCACCGCCACCAGCCAAAGCTCCTCAGAACACTCACGTGACCACTGAGACCCTCGACAGGGCAGATCCTAACTGTGACTCTCCCCCCTACACTCCTCCACCCTCAGCACTCTCTAAAACATCCCACACCACTTTCTTCTCCACATCCCAATTTCAACGTCCCCGTTTTCTATATTTCTAGGAGACTCAGCTCCTGAGTCTTCTTTCCTTTTTCACGCACCCTCTTCCTTAACAAACACAAACAGTGCTAACCTACAGCCATCAAGACTTCCTACAATTCCCAGCCGTCGTCTCATTTGGGATCTCAGTCTCCACAGTATGGAGGAGCCAATTCTGGGTCATTTCACATTAGTTCTTGCCCTACAAAGCCCCCCAGTGATTTCTCCACCATTCCGGGGCTCAAAGGCTTTGGCTGGCTCACCTTTGTCTACCTAATAAAGTCCAAGTTCCTCTGCACTACAGACAATTCCACTCACTGTTCAGAGACCCGCTTACCTGTCCAGGACCATCAGCTGCCTCACCCACTATGCTCTCACCATTCAGTTGGGAAACTAAATGGCGAAACTCTTAAACTCTTTCCTCCCTCAGATCTGTGCCCTTGCACCTGAAGACTCCTTTGCCCGGATGTCCAGTTCTTCCCTCCTGTGCCTGCAAACTCCTGTTCATCCTAACATAACCAACTCCCACATAGCCAGCTCTGTAAAACCAGCCTCTTCAAAATCCTGGCCATTCACTGCTACCCACAGCGCTGCGGGACCTCTTTGCCCGTGCACGTCTGCTTTCCCGGGCGAATGACGTCCGGGGCTGTCGAATCCACTCCGCCCCGGGCCTGGCCCTGGAGGGCCTCCGCTCCGGGTTTACCCCCACTTCCCGGCAGCCGGACCAACCCCCTCCCTGCCCTTCAGCTGGGCCTGGTGCCCAGGACAGGGCCGAGCCCGCTTCTAGGCGCCGGCCGCGCACTCACCGGGCGAGCCCGGGCTGGCGCGGGCGGTCCCGGCAGCAGCTGGAGGGCGGAGCGCGGGCGCGCCCCCCTCTCCAGGGCCGCGGCCGCCATCGCCCGGGCCGCCCGCGCGGGAAGCGGGCGCGCGCCGGGCCCGCCGGAGGCTGCCCGGGGCCGAGAAGGGCCGCTCTAGACCGGCGCAGGCCCGACTACGCCCGCGCCTGGGCAAGACCTAGGCTCACGCCCCGCCAGCCCCGCCAGCGCCTCGACCGGCTCCCCGCGCTGTGCTTGGGCCAGACCTCGGCACCCGGGAGGCGGGGGCGGCCATGCTCGTGCCTCTGCGGCTGCTCTAGGACGGTGGAGGGCGCCGCGTCTCTGTGGTCCTCCTGTCTCACCCTAGGAGGGAGGGGAGAGAGGTCTGGTTGTCCCCAAGACACTGACTGCTCCCCGGCGCCGCTATCGCGATCAGGAAAGCAGGAGGCTACGGAGGAGGGTTTGGAAATCAGACCACCCCTGCTTCTCCACCTCGCTGCACCCTAGTAGGTATGGATGCTGCTACAGGTAGCACCATACTTCACTTAACTGCACCTGTTCATGTCTCTGCGTCCCTTTACTGGTTTCTACATTCCCAGGGAGCAAATTACATCCTTGACATAATCGTCTCTGTGGCTCTAAATGCGCCTAATGTCTAGTCCCCAACCTTTCCGGGACTCTTAGATGGCCAATGTTACATATTTAGATTCTCTAAGCACACCCAATCAGACAACGGTGGGCAGTAAAAGCCATTCTGATGAAGTTTCAGACAGAAATGAAGGACGTGTTAGTGACAAACTAGAGGAAAAGCCATCTTGCTATAAAGTGGCAAGGAAGTTGACTGAACTGTGTTTATGTCCCAGTGTTTTGTGGAAGGAGGAACTCATGATCAATGAAATAGGATACTTGGCAGAAGAAATCTCTAAGCAAAATACAGAGGGTTGTGACATGGCTTCCTTTGACTGCTTATCTAAAATGCAAAATAAAAGAAACGAATTAAAGATGGAATTTATCCTCAAAAGAGAAGCAGAACTTAGCGATTCGAAAATGTCTCAGTGTGGCTAGGTTGCAAAAAATGAAAAAGCATGTTCTGGAGAGAACACCAAAAGTGTGGCCTCTGATAAGGAGGGATAGAGAGGTCAGATGCTATTCATCAAAACAATGGAAGAGTGATCCCAAAGGCATTTCTGAGATCTTCCTGGCTGCCCTACCATCACAAGCCCAGAATGCCAGAGCCAGGGAAGCACAATGTCAAGGCTCTGCTCCTGCATTCCAATTTAGGGTTCCTTGGCTTCCCCAGCTGTGGCACAGGTAGGCCCAAATGCTGCTTGGACTACCCCTGCAGAAGGCATAGGAAAACTATGGCAGCGTCGTGGTGCTAACTCTGCAAATGCACAGAATGCAAGAGCTGTGCGGGCAAGGCTACCTCAATTAAGATTTCAAAGATTCCCCAGGGAAGCTCAGGGCCCCAGCAGAGAAGATCCCAGACCAGCATGCAACTCTAGCTGGGAGAACCACAGGCATGAGAGTCCAAGCCATGAGAGCTGCCTCATGGGCTGCATCCAGCAAAGCTGTGGAGGTGAGGCTGACTGGAGCTTTGGGGATCCAATCCCAGCGTGTCTAGAACCGAGAACATGGAATCAAAGATTACTCTCCAGCCTTAAAATTTAATGTTGTTTTTCCTGTTGGGTTTTGGACTTATCTAACACCTGTTATCCATTTCTTCTTTCCTATTTCTCCCTTTTGGAATGGAAGCATTTATCCTATGCTTGTCTCACCGTTGTACTTTAGAAACACATAACTCATTTGATTTCACAGACTTACAGTGGGAAGGGAATTTGCCTCAGGATGCATCTCACCTTCGAGTCTCACTTATATCTGATTTAGATAAGACTCTGGACTTTAGACTTTTGAGTTGGTACTTGAACACGTTAAGACTTATAGGGCTATTGGAATGCAATAAATGTATTTTGTATGTGAAATGGACATGAACGGCCAGGGGCAGAGTGCTATGGTCTGAATGGATCCCTCCAAAATTCATATTGAAGCTTAATCATCATTATGATGCTCTTAAGAGATGAGACCTTTCTGCAAGTGATTAAGTAATGAGGGATCTACTCTCATGAATGAGATTAGTGCCCTTTTAAAAAAGGTTGAAGGGAATACTCCAGCCCCTTCTACCATGTGAGGATACAGCACCAAGGCACCATGTATGAAGAACGGGCCCTCAAAAGACATTGAACCTGCTTGTGCCTTGATCTTGTATTCTCAGGTCTCCAGAACTATAAGCAATATTTTTTTTTTTTTTTTTTTTGAGACAGAGTCTCACTTTATTGCCCAGGCTAGAGTGAGTGCCGTGGCGTCAGCCTAGCTCACAGCAACCTCAAACTCCTGGGCTCAAGCAATCCTGCTGCCTCAGCCTCCCAAGTAGCTGGGACTACAGGCATGTGCCACCATGCCCGGCGAATTTTTTCTATATATATTAGTTGGCCAATTAATTTCTTTCTATTTATAGTAGAGATGGGGTCTCGCTCTTGCTCAGGGTGGTCTCGAACTCCTGAGCTCAAACGATCCACCCACCTCGGCCTCCCAGAGAGCTTAGGATTACAGGCTTGAGCCACCGCGCCCGGCCAGCAATAAATTTTTATTGTTTACGAATTACCCAGTCCACAATACTTTGTCATAGCAGCAGGAAAAAAAGACAAAGGGGACCCTTGCAATTCAATATGAATTTGAAAACCAGCTTTTCATGTCTCTGAAAAAGGCTATTGGAACTTTGACAGGGATTGCATTGAATCTGTAAATCACTTTGGATAGTATTGACATCTTAAATCACTTTGGATAGCATTGACCTCTTAACAATGTTAAGTCTCCGTACTCATGAACACAGGTTGTTTTTCCATTTATTTAAGTCTTCTTTAATTTCTTTCAGCAATATTTTATAGTTTCAGCATACAAGTCTTTCGCCAAATTGGTTAGATTTATTCATAAGTATTAAATTCCTTTAGGTGTTATTGCAAATGAAATTGCTCTCTTAATTTCCTTTTTGGATTGTTCATCGCTGATATATAGAAACAAACTGGTTTCCTTACTTTTAATCTTGTATGCTGTGACTTTGATGAATTAGTTTACTAGCTCTAGTAGTTCTCTTTTGGATTCTTTGAGATTTTCTGTATATAGGATCATGTTATATGATAATATATTAATAGTTTTACCTCCTCCTTTCTAAGTTGGAGCCTTTATTTATTTTCCTTCTGTTATTGGTTTCTAGCTTCATCCTGTTGTGGTTGGAAAAGAAATGCATAACGTCTATCTTTTTATATCTATTGACTTGCTTTGTAGCCTAACGTTTGGTCTCTCTGGGAGAATGTCCCATATGCTTTTGAGAAGAATGTGTATTCTGCTGTTGTTGGGTGGAGTGTTCTATGATATATCTGTTAAGTCTAGTTGGTTTAACATGTTGTTCAAGTTCTCGCTTTTCTTACTTATCCTCTGATTGATCTATCCATTATTGAAAATGGGGTTAGGAAGTTTCTATCACTGTAAAATTGTATTTCTCTCTTTCAATTCTGTCAATTTTGCTTTATATATTTTCAGGGTCTATAATTAGGTGTGTAATGTTTATAATTGTTTGACCTTCCTGCTGTATTGAACATTTTATTAATACATAATGTCCTTTGTCTCTTGTAACCTGTTCCTTGTAAATTGAAACTGTACTTATTAAACACTTACTCTCCATTTCCCCCAACCCCCAGCTTCTGGCAACTGCCATTCTGCCTCTGTCACTATGAATTTTATTACTCTAGGAAATTCATGGGAAGAATCATACAATACTTGTCGTTTGCGAGTAGCTTATTTCGTGTAGCATATCTTTAAGCTTCACCCATGTTGTAGCAAGTGTCAAAATTTCCCTTATTTTTAAAGCCAACTAATATTCCATTGTATGTATATACCACATTTTATCCACTCATCTGTCAATGGCCATTTGGGTTGTTTCTGCCTTTTGGCTATTGTGAATAATGCTGCTATGAACAGGGACCAGATATCTCTAGCATCACTTCTTTTGGGCATATACCCAGACGAAGATCCTGTGGTAATGCTATCTTTAATTTTTTGAGGAATCACCATATTGTTTTCCACAGAGGCTGTATTTTTCTTTGCCACCAGCAATACACAAAGGTTCCAATTTCTTCACATCTTCACCATCACTTTTTTTTTAAATAACCTTCTTAATGGGTGTAAAGAGATATGTATTTATATTTTAAATCATACAGAAAATTAAAAATGGATACAAATAAAAATTATAATACCTGCTTTTATTATTGCCTTTGTACTTATCTTTCTCAGTGATCTTTATTTCTTCATACAGCTTTGAGTTACTACCTAGTTTCCTTGTTTTAATCTAAAGGACTGTCTTTAGCATTTCATTTATAGCAAGTGTCTTAGTCCATTTAGTGCTGTTGTAGCAGAACATCACAGACTGGGTATATTAAAGTAAACAGAAATTTATTTGGCTAGTGGTTCTGGAGAATGAGAAGTACAGGGTTGAGGGGATGCATCTTGTGAGGGCCTTCTTGCTACATCTCAACACAGTAGAAGGCAGTGCATGGCAAGAGAGAGCAAGAAAGGCCTGAACTCACTTTTTTTTAAGAGACAGGGTCTCAGCCGGGCGCGGTGGCTCAAGCCTGTAATCCTAGCTCTCTGGGAGGCCGAGGTGGGCGGATCATTTGAGCTCAGGAGTTCGAGACCAGCCTGAGCAAGAGCGAGACCCCATCTCTACTATAAATAGAAAGAAATTAATTGGCCAACTAATATATATAGAAAAAAAAAATTCGCCGGGCATGGTGGCGCATGCCTGTAGTCCCAGCTACTTGGGAGGCTGAGGCAGCAGGATTGCTTGAGCCCAGGAGTTTGAGGTTGCTGTGAGCTAGGCTGACGCCACAGCACTCACTCTAGCCTGGGCAATAAAGTGAGACTCTGTCTCAAAAAAAAAAAAAAAAAAAAGAGAGACAGGGTCTCCCTCTGTCACTGAGGCTGGAGTGCAGTGGCATGATCATAGCTCACTGTAACCTCAAACTCCTGGGTTCAAGTAATCCTCCTGCCTCAGCCTCTGAAGAAGCTGGGACTATAGGTGTGCACCACCACACCAAGCTATTTTTTTTTTTTAGAGATGGGGTCTCACTTAACCTGGGTGTTCAGGTTGGTCTCAAACTCCTAAACTCAAGCAATCCTCTCACCTTGGCCTCCCAAAGTTCTGGGATTCCAGGTATGAGCCATCATGCCCACTGTGAACTCACTTTTATAACAAACCTACTCTTGCAATAATAAACCCACTCCTGTGATAACATTAATCCATTAATCACTTCTAAAAGGTCTCACTTCTCAACACTGTTGCATTGAAGATTAAGTTTCCAACACATTTAGGGACACATTCAACCATAGTATCAGGTATAGTGGTAACAAACTCTCTCAGTTTTCATCCCAATAGGAATGTCTTAATGTCTCCCTTATTTCTGAAGGACAGTTTTGCCAGGTACATAATTCTCAATTGACAGGTTTGGGGTTTTGTTCTTTCCTTCCTCTCAGCACGTTGTATATATCAAGCCACTGCCTTCTGGCCTCCACGGTTTCTGGAGAAATCAGTTGATTATCTTACTGAGCATCCCTTGCATGTGACAAGGCATTTCTCTCTTGCTGTTTTCAAGCTTCCCTCCTCATCTTTGACTTTTGACAGTTTGATTATAATGTGTTTCAGCTTGGGTCTCTTTGACTATATCTTACTTGCAGTTTGTTAAGCATCTTGAATTTGTACATCCATATCTTTCCTTGAATTTGGGAAGTTTTTAGACATTATTTCTTCAACTAGTCTTTTTGCCCCTGTCTCTCTTTCCTTCTGGGATTCACATTATGCAAAGTTGGTCTGTTTGATGGTATTCCACAGGTCCCTTAGACTCTGTTCACTTTTCTTCATTCTTTTTCCTTTCTTTTCATTGCATTTAATAATTTCAATTGTCCTATCTTTAAGTTTGCAGATTTGTTTTTCTGCTTGCCCAAATCTATTTTTAACCCCTTTTAGTGTATTTTTCCCTTTAGTTATTGTACTTTTCACCTCTCCAATTTCTTTTTGGTTCCTTTTTATAATTTCTCTCTTTATTGATACTCTTATTTTGTTCACACACTGTTTTCCTCTTTTCTCATGTCTTCCTTTAGCCCTCCTAGCATCTTTAAGACAGTTACTTTAAAGTCTTTGTCTGTTAAGTCCAGTGTTTGAGCTTTCTCAAATATACTTTTTCTTACTTATTTAGTTCCTTTGAATCAGCCATACTTTCCTGTTTCTTCATTTGCCTTATGATTTTGGGTAGAAACTAGATATTCAAATTTTATATTGTGATAAATATGGAAATCATATTCTCCCCCTTCACCCAGAATTTGATTTTTTGATTGTTTAGGGTGTCTCTGTGCTGGAGATCAACCTGAAGTGAAGGGTTAAGGTCTTCTCAAGTCTTTTCTGAGACTGTGTCTTTCCCTGGGTATGCATGGTAGCTTTCTAAATTTTCCCATATATGAAGTTGTTTTTTTAATGTAAATATGGCCAAGGTGGGAGGATCGCACAAGGTCAGAAGTTCAAGACCAGTCTGAGCCAGAGCGAGACCCCCGTCTCTACTAAAAATAGAAAAAAATTAGCTGGACAAATAAAAATATGTAGAAAAAATTAGCTGGGCATGGTGGCGCATGCCTGTAGTCCCAGCTACTCAGGAGGCTGAGGCAGAAGGATTGCTTGAGCCCAGAAGTTTGAGGTTGCTGTGAGCTAGGCTGACACCATGACACTCTAGCCCAGACAAAAGAGTGAGACTCTATATCACACACACAAAAAAATTCAGTTGTTTTTTAAATGTAAAAACAAAACAAAAAAGTCAAAGGTGCAACTCCTTTAAATGTTCTGGAGATTGCTTCAGCCAATGGTGATGAAACAATGACAACCAGCTTCTATAACTACACCTCATTGATCAGAAACAGCTACTAGCATTTACAACATAGAACTCCCTAATATTTGGAGGAAAAGTTCCTTATTTCCCACTCTGGCTTCAGCAAGCTATGCCAGAAGCATGCCAGAGCTACATGTCATGGGAATGGGGATGGATAGTCACTACTATGCTAAAAGCTGACCAATATTAGCCACGATATTGACCAATATTAGCCATAATTTACCAGCCATCTTTCCTCTGGAAGCTCCAGCATTCAGACAGACTCCAGAGTTCCAAAACTGTCACCTCAGACAGTTCTGCCAGTACAATTGTTGTCTAGGTGGAGATATGGATTCCTGGTGCTTCCCGCTCCACCAGCTTCTCTGACATCACCCTGGGACCTGCCTTTCAACACACTCCTAAAATTATTCTGTCCACACACCATGTCTTCATCCTTAGCCCCACTTAAAATGCACTTATCTATTTCCCAGAATCTTTTTCCTTTTATTTTTGGGGAAGCAAAGTTCAGCCCCTTCTTTTTTATACTTCTATCTTGCTTTATGTGTCCCACTATTCATTAAGAATAGTTTTCCCTAAATTCAAATATATTTGAATTCTAGTTTTCCCTAAATTCAAATATAAAATATTGCTGCTAGATTAACATTCCGAAAGCTTTCACTCCCTTGCTCAAAAATTTTCAGTAGGTCCCCATTGCCTGCCAAATGATATCTGTCCCTCAGGTGAATTTGAGACACCCCAGAATCATCACCAAGCTATTTTTCCAGCTGTTTTGCCAGATCCTACTGCACAGCAGTCACACGGATGATAGCTATGGACAGGAAAGTGACATCAAACACAGGCAAAGGATAGAAATCCAATCTCTGTATGGACAGGCAAACTTCTCTGGCCTTCAAATTCCCCATGAAGGTGTCTTACTACTGGGGATACTGCCAGATTGCAGTGGAAGTCCAACCAAATGTTTCACAACGTTTTCCTTGTCTTTGGCTGGGGGTGGGATTCACACTCTCCTGGAATTCCAAGCTGCTCTAGAGACCATAGCAGTAAGGCCATCTCCTATACAGTTGTAAATATAGTATAGTCCCCTCTTATCTGTGGTTTTGCTTTCCATGGTTTCGATTACCCATGGTCAACTGCAGTTCACCCCCATAATGCCTAAAATATCAAATGGAAAATGCCAGAAATAAACAATTCATAAGTTTTAAATGGCACAGCATTCTGAATAGTGTTGTGAAATCTCACACTGCCCTGCTCCATCCCACCCAGGACATGAGTCATCCCTGTGTATAGCATACATCTACACTGTCTCTGCTACCTGCCTATTGGTTGCCTAGCAGCCATCTCACCTATCAGATTGACAGATCACAAGAAGGGCAAGTACGGTACAGTACTTTGAGAGAGAAACCACAGCACACTCACAGAACTTATATTACAGTATATTTTTATATTGTTGGTAATCTCTTACTATGCCTATTCACAAAGTAAACTTTATTACAAGTATGTGTGTATAGGAAAAAATGCAATACATATAGAGTTTCATACAACCCTTTGTTCAGGCATCCACTGGGGGCTTGGGATGTAGCCCCTGCAGGGGGACTAGTGTGACTGCTAAGAACTCCCTGTTTTCTTGAGGGCTGGTAAAAGAGTGAATTGAAGGTCAGTTTTCCAGATAGCATGTCTGCTGGGGTCCTAAGATTCAGGCCTGTTTGAGTTGTTCCCATATTCAGACACCAGGTGAGCTGGGCTCTTTTCTTCAAGCAGCTCTTTAGATGTCTTTCTCATATTGTTCCATTGCCTGCAATACCTTACCTTTCCACTTACAGCTAACCCTGTATATCCTTACAAGCCCAACCGAAATGCTTCCTTTTTCACGAATTCCCTTCTTTCCCTGGTATCCTTTTCCTCTAAAAGATATATACTGCTCTGAAATTCCACTGGTATTTGTCTTTTTTGTTGTTATTATTATTACTTTTAATTATTATTATTATTGTTATTTTTAAGGCTGGTCAAGAGGAGCACTGGGAGTGTAGAAGGAACAGAGGAATCTGTAACTGGTTGTGATCAATTAGTTGTAAACACCACTGCACTCGGACCAACCTCACTGGTATTTGTCTTTTATTGCTTTTACTAGTGTGCATTTGCAAATGAGTGCTTATCTCATTTTGTCAATAGAATATGAGCTCCATGAAGAATGATATTTAAATCCATCTTTGTCTCCCCTATCGTATCTAAGATGGTGCGTTCTACATGCTAAGCCTGCAATAAATGATTTATCGATATGGACTATGAAACTGTACATGACAACTGATTCCCCAGCCCCAATTTCTCCCATTTTATGCTTCTCTAACCACTTAGGAGTGAATCTTGCACCAACTGGCTATGCTCAATGTTTTGCTCTTCCACTTAATCAATGTGTGCCCAGGAGTTTCTCTCATCTTTGGGCCTCAGTGTTTTCATCTGTAAGATAAGACTGAATGCTTTCAACAGTAGAGAATTATTCCTCCATTCAATAAATATTTATAGAACACTTATTAAGTGACAGATCTTGCGGACACAGCAGTGAAGAAGATGTAGTCCTGATTTTAAAGCTTATTATGCACATCTCTCCCCAACCCGAAATTGGCCAGGGGGTAATATATTTCAACATAGAAAGTGACAAACCCTACAAATCCGTTGTTTTTCCCTACAAAAACCAGCACACCACTAAGGGAGATGGACTTCATAAAGATTAAAAAAACATAAGAGATCATTTCACATGAAGTTAAATTTTTTTAAAAAAGTAAAATAAGGTAATGCTACAAAGTAACTCAAGAGAGAGGCTACTTTACACAGAGTAGTCAGGGAGGGTTATTCTGATAAGAATAAATTTGTAAAACGGTACCCAGCCATTAAAGAGTAGAGGACAAAATTGGGCTCATTGGATTAGGCCCACAGACAGTTTTTGACTGTGAATTCTAAGGCTGAGGAGAGATGATGGTACTAAGTACTCACTGTGCTTGCCCTGAGCAATCAAAAAGGCTTCCTGGGGGCAGAGTGTGGGGAGTGACACCTCCCTGCTCAGGGCAAGCTCATGAGGCAAAGGAAACTCCCTCAAGAGGGCATATGAAAACACTAGGGTTGTCTGATGAGCCAAAGTTCCTATTTGCAGGACATTAGGAAGTTAAAGAGTAATTTAGTAACTGATTGAATTGACTCCAAACCTCACCTATTGCAGCAATGGGCTAGGCCACCTTGGAGTCAATGGGTCAGCGTTCTCCTTGATCTGCTGCTGGGACCTGGCCTGGCAGCCCACAGAAAAACCTCGGGGTCAGCCTACCTCAGTGCCCCAAGCCCGAGCAGCTATCAAGGTAGGTCCCCACTGCACTCTGAGCATAGACTGTCATCGTGAACTGAAGCGATGGGTTGAGGTCCCTGTCACCTCTGAGTTTTCATGATTCCAGGATTCTGCCTTCTTGATAGAGAGGTGCACAGGCAGGGCATGTGGGCCAGTGGGAGCGAACCAGGTGAGAGATCAGAGACCCAGGGCTGGGCCTATGCTTGAAGAATCCTTAGTCTAGAAGGCCCTGCGGGCCCCCTCAGACCCATTCACAATGCACCCTCAGACAGCGTGAGCACCTCCTCAACAGCTCCCCTTCCCCGTGACTGAAGCCCGGGCATCTTTGCCTCTTTCCTTTGGGTTAGGGTATCAGAAGCTCCAGTGGACAGACAGACATGCATTCTTCACCGACCTCTCTCTGTGCGTGCTCTGTGACATGGAGCTGGAAGCAGACATGACTCAACAAGGCCCCATCCGCTTGGGGAGTATCTTTGAGACCAGAGGGGAGATGGACTTGGGAAAGGATGAGGAGACAAACACGGGTGTCATGGGGACCCAGGGAGAGGGTAGAGATATGAGAAAAGGCTTCGGCATGTGAACTGGCATATACTGAGCACTCAGTAATGTGAGCCAGGCACTGCTCTAAGTGTTTTTCATGTATTCTCTCTCTTTGCCTCATAGCAGCCCCTATAAGGCACTATTATTACTCCCATGTCACAGATAAGGAATGGAGGCACAGTGAAGTTACCTAACTTGACCGGGGGGCTCAACTAGGAATGGAAACTTTTGCTGAGTCTTTTAAAGATTGGAGAGAGGATCGATGTGAAACATCATAAGTGCTTGGTGCATTTCTACTGAATGAGCAGGCAAATAAATGAATGCATGTGTACATAAAGGCATAAATTATCAGTAAGCCACAGGGGTAGGAGTGAGTTCAAGGTAGGCTTAGAGAGAAGGTCCAGACCTGAGTTTGGAAAGGTCAGAGCAAAATGTAATGCCTGTAAGCAGCTGTGACCATAGCTAGAGGCTTCTCTCTGAGCTTCCTCCTGGTCACCTCCTCCTCCCATGTGACCAGGATCTGCCACGTATTAAGTTCTAGGAGGCAGTTTTCTTCCAGATACTGCCTCACCAGGGTCAGATACACAACTTGCAGCCACAGGGCAAGGTCCAGGCGTTCAGGTCTTTCCACCCCTAATATAACGAGGCCTCCAAACCTCTTCTGGCACCCAGAGAACGTGTGTCTGTCTGGAGGTCACCTGCGGGAGCATAGCCATGGCGCTCTGGAGTCTGGCGCTGGGAGCTCTGCTGGTGGTCACCGTGGTGTACCTGTGCCTGCCAGGGCTTCTCCGACAACGCGGGCCCCAGGAGCCCCCTCTGGACAAGGGCGCAGTGCCCTGGCTGGGCCATGCCATGGCTTTCCGGAAGAATACGTTTGGATTCCTGAAGCGCATGTGGACCAAGCACGGGGATATGTTCACAGTGCAGCTGGCAGGCCAGTACGTCACCTTTGTCATGGACCCGCTCTCGTTTGGTCCCATCCTCAGGGATACACAAAGGAAACTAGACTTTTCAAAATATGCAAAAAGGCTTGTACGAAAGATGTTTGGATACTATACAGAGGGAGACAACCAACTGAAGATGCACTCGGCCAGCCAGAAGTACCTGATGGGGCACAACTTGGAGGATCTCAATGAGGTCGTGGTGGACACCCTGTCCCTGATAATACTGGGGCCCAAAGGCCGAAGTCTGGATGCCAGTGGCTGGCGAGAGGATGGCATCTTTCACTTCTGCTATAACACCATGTTCAAGGCTGGCTACTTGAGTTTGTTTGGCCACACAAAGGACAAGGAGCAGGACCTGCGACAGGCAGAGGAGTTATTCACCCACTTCCTCAGGTTTGACCACTTTTTCCCCAGGTGTGTCTATTCCCTGCTGGAGCCCCAGGAGTGGCTAGAAATGGGCCAACTGCAGCGTTTCTTTCCCAAGATCCTTTCTGCAAAACACAACCAGGAGAAGGAAGACGTAAGCAACTGGATATGCTGCCTGCGTCAGTTTCTGAGAGAGCACGGAGTAGCCCTAGACATGCAGGACAGGTTCAGCTTCATGATGCTCTGGGCCTCCCAGGGGAACACAGGGCCTGCGGCTTTCTGGGCCCTCTTGTTCCTCCTGAAGCACCCAGAAGCCATGCAGGCCGTGAGGGAGGAGGCCACCCAGGTCTTGGGTGGGGCGATGCTCCAGGCTGGACAGTCCTTCCCCTTCAAAGGGAGTGCCCTGTGCTGCACCCCGGTGCTGGACAGTGTGATGGAGGAGACTCTGCGGCTGCGGGCGGCGCCCATGCTGGGCAGAGTGGCGTGTGAGGACTACATGCTGAAGATGGCCAGTGGGAAGGAGTACCTGTGCCGCCGGGGAGACATCGTGGCCCTCTTTCCCTACCTGTCAGTGCACATGGACCCTGACATCCACCCTGAGCCCACGGCCTTCAAGTACGATCGCTTCCTCAACCCTGATGGCAGCCGAAAGGTAGACTTCTACAAGGCGGGCAAGAAGATTCCCCACTACACCATGCCCTGGGGCTGGGGCGTCTCCATGTGCCCTGGGAGGTTCTTTGCCCTCAGCGAGATGAAGCTCCTTGTCCTGCTCATGGTCACACACTTTGACCTAGAGCTGGTGGACCCTGACACACCTGTGCCCCAAATTGACCCCACGCGCTGGGGCTTTGGTGTCATGCAACCCATCCACGACGTGGGCTTCCGCTACCGCCTGCAGCCTGCAGAGTGAGCTCCACAAGCCCGTGCAAGCCAGGCAGAGGGCTCCTGCCTGGGGCCCCCCTCTTCTCTCCCTCTGTGCCCCAGACTCCCACCCCTACCCCTCTGGTTCTGTGCCACCTCCTACCTGTGTCCTGCTCACCCTCCATGTCTCACGCCCTGGTCTGGTCATCTCATGGGTTTGTCATTCTCTCCTTAAAACACCATTTCTCACGGGGCGCCCTACAAAGCCCTCCTCTCGCAGGAAGTCCAGTGGACAGGGAACTGTCTGTGGCCACCCCACTGGGGGATGGTGCCGGCCTAGAGACATCCTGCAGTGCAGAACTGGTGCCCACCAGGAACGTGCCATCTGGCAAATCTTACCCACTACCCTCCCGCCTTGCTTTACTTCTGTTCCCCAACATCTATTCCACATCCAGTAAAATTCATGTTATAGAACAGAGTCTTCCAATAGAAATATAAGGTAAGCTACATGTATAATTTTTCATTTTATAGTAGATACATTTTTAAAAAGTAAGGAGAGAGATAAGTCATTTTTTGAATATATTTTACTTAACTGAGTAGATCCCAAATATTAACATGTGATCAATATCAAAAGTATTAGTGAGATATTTTTATATTCCTTTTTTCATCCTATCTTCAGGATCCATTGCCTGCAGTCCCCTCGCGGCACTTCCCCAGCCAACTGGCCACAGGCCTGGTGCCCAGTAGCCCCTGGGGGAGCAGCTGTGTGTTGGGGAGGCAGGCAGAGAAGCACTGCCTTCACAGGAGCAGCTCTGCAAGGTCCCCCTCAGGGCCCTTGTCTCCTCCATGCACCCCCTCTTCAGGGTGGTCTCAACCCCCCTCGGTTGCCATGATCACTGCTGAGCTCAGAGCTTCCTCCTACCCCCTGACCCCCACAGAGCCTCTGACTCCGCTTGGCCCTAGCAGAACTCAGCCTGTGTGCCCTGTCTCTTTCCTGAACCTTCCCTCCTCCTGACTTCCCTGCCTCTCTGCTCAGGACACTACCATCCAATCAGGCCCCAGTCCTGTCTCCCGACCCCCTGTGATGCCTCTGAAATGTGTCCCCCCCTACCCACCCCTGCTGCCATTCCTATACCTGTCACCTCTGCATCTGTCTGCACACCAGGCCTGCCCGGCCCTCTGTCCACCTGCTGCCAGAGGCCTCTTTCCACAGGCGTCTCTGATTGTCACTGTTTTGTTTGCCCAGCTCCCTCACACACCTGACATTTATGTTTTGCCACAGCTGGTCCCCAAATTTCTTAATCCAGTTCAATGTAACTTTGACAGCTTTCATGGCTTTTCCTCCAGTGCCAGCTGCTCCTAGCACCCATCTTGGATGTCACCCCTGCCATTTTCTGGCCAGAGTGACCCCTTCCCTCTGGGCTCCCCAGCACCATTTGTATCACTTAGCTTACATTATGTGTTATTGTTTTCTGTGTCTTGATTTCCTCCTCCTTCCCCCTGCCCCAGGCTGCAGCCCACTAAGGCCTGGTATATTCATTCAGTTCTAACCTTCAATTCCCTAAGTCTTTATTAAATTGCAAAAACCTGACTTGTAGTCTTGGCTCATTTACTTCCTGTCCTGAAATCATGTCTTGCTCTTACAAGGCCTAAGCCTTAAAGCATATGACATGGAGACAATCCCATTGTGGGTAGGGGGCACAGGAGGGGGACAGTGGGGCTGGGATGTAGGGAACTGTCCCTGGAAAACAAACCAATGAGCTGCCCACACAGCCAGGCCCTGTGCCCAGTCCACTGGGCAGGGGTAAGGGCACGGGGCCTTCACACACCTCCTGGGCCCGGCCCAGACCTCAGTGCTGTGTCCCTTCCTTTCCCCACACCCAAAGGAATATGGAGCGGGAGCCTGGCCTGTGCACGGGAACGGGCAGGGCTGAGGGTCTGAGTCCCCTGAGTCGGGACCAAAGTTCTCAATGGGCAATGACAGTGGGCAGATCTCCCAGGAATGTCACGGGCACTGTGTCCTGCTTATAGCCCCAGAGGGTGTGCTTGGGACCGAGGAGGCATCAGTGGGTAGGGGGAGGTGAACACGGGGTACACCCCACGCTCAGGGATGTCCACCGTAACTACAGGCCTCCAGGAAGCAGTGAGCACCCCCACTGTGTGTGCACTGACAGCTCAATGGCCAGCAGGGGAGGGGCCCTGGCCCCTGTGTTCTGTGTCCCCTGCATGAGGACGGCTGGTCACTGCCGGCTCCAACCCAGCAGATCTGTCCCTCAATGCCTCATTTATGCACCAAATGTTTTCTCCCTCTCACCGCTGTCCTCAGCAGGACCTCAGGGGGAAGCCTACGGAACGCATTCTCTCTGAGGGTAGCTCGTAGCAAAGCAGGATCGGGGTGACTCTCCCGGGTGGGATTCAGGTGCCTGGGAGAGGAGGAGATGTGTTTCACAGGGAGTGACTGCTGAGACACTCACACCTCACTTCCTGGAGCTGAGGGTGGGCAGCAGCCCTGCCTCAGGCCAAGCCGCTCCTGCACTTCTCCCCGGGGCAGCCCAGGCAAGAGGCCTCCACCCTGCCTCAGAGCCTGAGGGGCAGGGACACCCGGGGGGTTTCCCGAGATTCCTGGGAACAGGTTGGGATGCCGTCAGGAAGCCCGGCCTTGCGGGACTTTGGGAAGACAGTGAGCAGCAGGAGGGACCAAGGCCCAGGCCGGGCAGTGAGGTCAGGACGGAGGAGGCCCTGGTGGCCTGGGCTGTGGGGATGGTCAGCTGCAGTGTGGGCACCGGAGACAGTGGCAGGGAACAACAGGCGCCTGCAGCTCGCCCTTCCTCTCTCTTCTGGGCTCAGCACTAGCTGTCAGGCATCTGTCTTTTGCAAAATGCACCCACTCACCTACACACACACAGAAAGACACACGGGAAACCCACGGGCACACACTCAGACCCACTGAGACGCAGTGACACATACACAGCCACGTATGCTATGCACCATCCACACAGCAACAGAGACACATGTGCACAGACTCTCCAGACAGACAAACACACGTGTGCGCACACACACACACACACACACACATCCACCAATGCTGCTGTGACAAGCCCTGCCCTGTCCCTTCTGGGCACCTAGACCCCGTTGGTGGGGCCCCGGCTGTAGCTCAGCAGCCAGGCTGGCTGGGGAACAGAAGTCCCTTGCGGGCTAGATTTCAGGAGCTCTAAAATAGAAGCCCTTCCTCGGTGTCCTCAAACAAAGAGCCGCCCTCAGATCTGGAGCTTCGCTTCCCAGGGCAGTGAGGGAGCTCAGAGTTCTTCCTGACGGGGAAGTGGGGCCTTGGAGACAGAAACTGAGGCACCAGCGCTGAGTGGAGGGGGTGAGGAAGACACAGTGAGAAACACCAGGGACAATACCAAGCAACGGCTAAGCTCGTGACACATGCTCTGTGACAGGCCGCCTTAAGCCCAGGGGAGAAGAGAGAGGGCAGAACACTGACCTCTCAATGCTCTGTCCAGCAGCCGCTCACACTCGGGAGAGACCCTCGCTCTGAGCATGGCGGCACACAGGAGGAAGGCTGCCACTTGCCGCAGTCTCTGCCTCGTGGAGCTCACCTTAGCTCGGCCATCTGTCCTCTCCCTCCCTTCCCCCACCTGTGTGGCGGGCTGTGCTCAGCTATGTGGGACAGACGTGGTCAGACATGGCAGGCTGAGCCAGGTGGCCCTGTGAGGTGGGGAGGAGCAGGGAGCCCTTTAGAAGCTGGAGAGACGGCGATGATGTTCTGTGGGCTGCAGGTCCTGGGGAAAGGTTTCTCTGTGGACGTGTTGGGGGCGGGGAGGATGCCCTGCCCATAGGAGACAGGAGGAGAAAAGCACCCAGGCAGGGAACATCCGTCAGGAATCTTTAGGTTGCTCGTAACAAAGCAACATGCCCCCACACAGAAATGGAATTTATTGGTTCACACAACTGCCAAGTCCCGGGCGGGATGAGCTGCAGCCAAGCCTCGGTTCTGAGGCTCCAGCGCCGCCCTCAGGACCTGCTCCCCCGCCTGCGCCACCCCCTTCACCCTCTGAAGCTTCGGTGATGCAGGAGCAGCTCCAGACCTCACCTCATCTCAGCTTCAGTTTCATGCCTCTGTTCTAGCATGTTCTATGGCATTGCATTTTGCTGGCTCTGCCTGGATGTTGTGCCTACACCCAGGCCTATCACTGTGCCCTGAGGAACATGTGGCGGTCACTGGCTGGGTCCCAGGCTCCACCCAATCTCCACTCAAAGCACAGGGCAGAGTGACCGAGGAGTGGTTTCCTAGAGTAAGTGGGATTTGTAGACAGGGGTGAGGGGATACCTTGCTGGAAATGGTCCTCCTTATATGACTGAGCCAGCAAGAGCAAAGGCACAGCAGGGAACATGCTGGAAACAGCAAGGAGTGCCTGGTGTCAGGAAGGGAAAAGGGAGAGGAGCAGTGTGAGGGCTGGAGGATGCATGGGGTTCCACTTGCAAAAGCCCCAGCCTTGAAGTCCAAGGAAGGTTCTGGACTTGATGGTGCAGGCCTCAGGGAGACCTGAAGGCTCCTGAGACAGTGCTCACTGCCCACCTCCTGCAGACTGCATGTGTTCTGGCCTGTGGGGCAGGTGAGGAGGTGAGGGAGTGAGCAGAGCTGACATGGGGGAAGAGCAGTTCAGGAAGAAGGCACAGCTGGAAGCCCCCAGGGGGATGTGACTGGAATGTTTGAGAAACAGCTCAGAAGCCAGGTCAGAAGTGCAGAGGGAGCCTGGGACTTGGACTTCTTAAATAAAACTCATGGGAGTCCACTGTTTTGGACTGAGCACCTGCTCTGCTAATGGGGTCCTAGTGGTAGGATCACTCTTTTGTGTTCTTCCCCTGTGGTACTTTTCTCTTACTTTCTCTCTTTTTCACTTCCCCCTTAATAAATGTAAGCAAAACTGGTGTGGCTTGTAGTGGTGTGTCCTGCGGATACAGCTTAAATTAAAAAAGGTCTGTGCACAGCGACTGATAAACTTAATTATCAATACACCAGGAAACCACAGTGGCAACCCGGGCAGGGGAGTGTGGTGTCTTGCAAGCAAGTGAGGAAAGTGGAGGGAAAAGGCCGGAGTGAGCACCTGCTGCCACAGCTGGTGACTGGGAACTGATGATGGCCCTGGAGAGAGCTTCGAGTGGACGCCCCGTGGGGCAGGGTCCCGTCCGCTCCCACCAGACACGGGTGGGGTCACTCCGGCTGGATTATCCCTGACAGCCCCTTGCTAGGGGAAATCTCAGCCTGCCTGTCCCCAAGGGCATTCATACCCGTCACCTCCTCTTGGGCAGTGAGCCTGCTGCTCTCAGAGCAGGTGGACTGCGGAGCCTGGGCCGAGCCGGGGGCCAGGTGGCGTCCGAGCGCGGTGGCCAGGAAGACCTTCAGGTGCTGGCGGAAGCGGCGGCTGGAGAAGGCGTAGAGGACGGGAGTGAAGCAGCAGTGCAGGAAGGCCACGCTCTCTGTCACCTGCAGCGCGTAGTCCAGGCGCCGGCTGACCTCACAGTCCCCGAAGACTTGCAGGTCCAGCAGCGAGTGCAGAAACAGGGTGAGGTTGTACGGGAACCACAGCACGAAGAAGGCCACCACCAGGGCCGCGGCCGTTCTCAGAGCCCGGCCCTGGCCCGGGGGCCTCAGCCTGACCAGGACACAGCCGATGCGTGAGTAGAAGAAGACCATGGCAAGGAGGGGGAGCACAAAGCCCAGGAGGTTCTGCTGAAAGCGCAGGAAGAACTTCCACACGGCCCCGTGCCCGCCGAAGTCTGCGTGGCAGTTCCACACGCCCTTGGGGTTCTCGTGAGTCTGCACCAAGACCACGTCAGGGACGGAGACAGCCAGGGCCGTGGCCCACACCATGGCGGCAAGGAGCAGGCTCTTGGCGCGGGTCCGCAGCCTGCGGTGGGGCCGAGCGCGGACGATCTCCAGGTATTGGTCCAGGCTCATGCAGCTGATGAAAAAGATGCCGCTGTAGAAGTTAATGGTGTAGAGGGTGCTCACCACCTTGCACAGGAAACTGCCAAAGACCCAGTGCCAGGCCACGGAGATGCCCCAGAAGGGCAGGGTCACCACAAACAGCAGGTTGGAGATGGCCAGGTTCAGCAGGTAGAGCTCCGCCATCCGCCTGCGAGGCACACACCGAAGCAGGACCTCGAGAAGCAGCAGGTTCCCGCCCAGGCCCAGCACGAAGATCAGGCTGTAGAAGACGGGCAGGAAGACTCTGCTGAAGGACAGCACCGAGTCCTTCCTGCACAGCATGAAGGCCACGTCATCCAGGTAGTCATAGTCGTAGAGGAAGCTGCTGTTTTCGGAACTGGCATCCTCGGTGGTGAATGGCAGCGGGGAGGTGGTGGTGGCCATGCGGCGAGGATGCTCCGCTCTGGGTGTCCTGCGGTGGGGTGGAAATAGGGTGAGACTCGGGTTCCTGCCTGTCTCCGCACCCACTCCTGCTGCTGCCCCGTGCTGCCCTGTAGCCTCTCCATCCACAGCAGCGCCTGCAGTCTGACAAGGACAAGCACAAGCCAGGCGGCCCCTCTCCACCGCTTAATGGTTGTGTCACCTGGGAGAGGTGACCGAACCTTCAGTCGCTCTCACAGTGTTCAGTTCTCTCGTTACAGTTTTGCTTCCTTGTTTTTCTCTCTCATCATTTACAAAGACTTAGAACATCTTTCAGAATTTTCTTTATTATTTAGGGATACCAATTCACCTATTTATTTTATCTCCTGACTCTTCCTTATGTGTGGCCCCTATTGATATTTTTTAAATGACTACATTTTTTATGTAACAGCTTAAATTCAGCAGGGCCTGTTTTATCTATAAATGTCCATGTGTCCACCCTGGCTTTGAGTTTTCTTTTTAACTCTGTCACCTGGCTATTCTCCTTGCTTTTGATAATTTTTAAATATTTTATGTATAAATATTAAGTTTTAAATAGTTATATTTATTGATAAATATTTAATATTTTTAAAAGGCTATATTTTATCCTGTATTCCTGCTTGTAGCAGAAAGATGTGAGGGACTCAGAACCTACCAAACCTTTCCATTCCTCAGTTTCCTCATCTTTTAAAATGAGAATGACAGGACAGGCATGGTGGCTCATGCCTGTATTCCTAGCACTCTTGGAGGCCGAGGCAGGAGGATCATTTGAGGTCAGGAATTCCAGACCAGCCAGACCAAGAGTGAGACCCTGTCTCTACTAAAAATAGAAAAAGAAATTAGCTGGGCATGGTGGCGCATGCTTGTAGTCCCAGCCACTCGGGAACCTGAGGCAGGAGAATAGCTTGAGCCCAGGAGTTTGAGGTTGCTGTGAGCTAGGCCTACGCTATGGCACTCTAGCCCAGGTTAGACTCTGTCTCAAAAGTAAGTAATAAAAATAAAATGAGAATGATAATAGTGCCTACTCTGTGATGTTCTTGTGATGCCTAAATGTGATAATGCATACAGAGCACTTCAAGTTCTACAAAGATTGCCTAGAACACAGTAGGCATTCAATAAATGTTAGCTTAAATTACTGCTTTACCCAGGACTGGGTCCATCCTTTCCCCCACTAGCCCCTTCTTCCTTCTTGGGTCTAACTATGGGGTACCACCTAAGACCAAAACATGGGAGACACCTGGATGCCCTTCCCATCCCCCCCACCAGCACCCTGTGAGTCTCTACCCTCGAGTCCACTTATCTCCAAGTCCCATTCCAGTACATACACGATGCTCTTTTGATTCAAGTGAGCTTGAACTTTTTAATATGTTCAATGCCTATTTGTATTTCTTCTGTGAATTAGATATTGCTTGCATAGGTGTGGTTCCCATTTGGTCTAATGTGATAAGGATTTTAGCTATTTTCATATATATTGCAAACATTTTCTCCAGGCCTTTCTAATAAAAGAGTTTGTCCCTTTCTTCTAGGTAGAATTTTGAGAGAGATGTGACTCAGACCCTCAGCTGACCCATTTAGTCCCCATGGTGCTGTGACCTCACTGCTGATGGAAACGCCCAGTGCCGCTGAGCAGAAGCTCTCTTGGGGGCCTGGAGTCCTCCCACTCCACGAGCCTCGGCCCTGCCCTCGGGCTCCTATCCAGTGGCATCTGGACCAGATGTTGGGAAAATCACACACCCGCCCTGTCCCCACCCCAGGAACTCAGCCTGGGCAGCTCTATCCAGGGCCTGGTTTCTGGAACTTTGCCTGGCACCTTCCTTTGCTGATCCTCCAGGCCCCTCCTGTGCACTGGAGCCCCCCAGCCCTGGGACTCTCCCCTTCCTGAGCAGCAGTAGGGACACCCCAGCACATGGCTGGTGTCGGGAGTCTGGGAGCAGCTGGCAGAGGGGCAGAGGGCTGAGAACCGCTCTTCTGCATGGAGAGTTGGCAATGAGTAAACACCAGCTCTACCGAGCTGCCAGCGCTGACCTTGATCTTAACCTGATTTCTCAAAGTCCCTGACTTTTGCTCAGGTAAGCAACCGAGTCTGAGGAATGTTTACACCAAAGCCAAAACTCAGGATCAGCAAGCCCTGGGAGGCTCCAGGCCACCTTTGACGTTTTCTCTCCACCTGGAACACTCTGTCTCCTTCCCACTCTGGGAATTCTCTGTTCTTTCACTCTGGGAATCCCTCCAGGTCCTCCTCGCCTCTGACAGCCATCCCCTCCTATTGCTTTCCTCGATAATACCAACAACGGTGATGATGGCCACCAGCGCTCCCATAAGCACAGTTGACCGGGCTCTTCCTACCCAGTGTGGCGGTCCTGTAAGGCCAGCCAGGAAGGGACTGTGAGCCCCATTGAACCCAGGAACAAAGCAGCTGTTCCAGGGTCACGTAGGAAGTCACCAGCCAAGCTGCATGTGAAACTCGGGGCTTCAGACTCCAGGCACACGGAGCCTCGTCCCTGGTCCCGTCGCCTCCTCAGTCTCTGTTCTGCCCCACCCAGCAGTTACCACGCGGAGTCACTGAGAAAGGTGGCACTGTGTCCTGCCCTCTGGTTGGTCTGGCTGCTGTGTCCCCACCATGGATGCTCCAAGGCTTTGCTGAGTCTCCTGTGAGATGCAGCCTCCCTGTGGTGGGCAGAATATTGGCCCCCCAAATAGATCCACATCCTAAGCCCCAATGCCATGAGTATGTTATCTTACGTATCAAAAGTGACTTCACAGGCCAGATGCAGTGGCTCATGTCTGTAATCCTCACTCTGTGGGAGGCCCAGGTGGGAGGATTGCTTGAGCTCAGGAGTTGGAGCCCAGCCTGAGCAAGAGTGAGAAACTGCCAAGCTCCTATGAGCTGAACACTCAGATATAATTTTCTCATTTCATTGTCACCGCAGTCCTGGGAAGCAGAATTATTATGATCCCCACTTTCCAGGTGAGGAAACAGGCTTGGGGAGGTGAAGCCCAATTGTCCGCAGCCTCAGTTAAGCACATGATGGTCCCAGGCTTGAGTGGCCCTAACAACACAAGTGGAACGGGGGCCCCTTCCCCGGTTCCCCCTTTCTAAATGGACCAAACTTGCATTGGAAGGATGAGGCTCCAATGGCAGGACTTCTGGCCTCAGCAGCTAGTGGCAGAGAGACTCAAAGCTAGGGGCGTGCTGGAGCTGGCCCATGCGGGCTCAACTGAGAGAGCCAGTTCAGTGGCATCTTGGAGGCATCAGACAAAGATCATGGAATTAGCCAACTCTACATTCAGTGTTAAGTTGGTAGCTTGACATTGGGAGTATTTACAGCGTGGCAAATGCTATAAATCCAGGCTTTCCTCTCTCTCCTGTGCTATCCTACCTCCCCCGTGCCCCAGCCCGGAGCTGGTTGTTCAGCCTTTGCCAGCACACCCCGATCAGGGCCCCACGGAGCCTGATCAAATCCTACTCACTGTCTCTTCTTTTTCTCTCCCCCTATCATCCCTCTTCCGCCTCACGCATCATTCCCACAGCTACCCTCCCTGCAGCCCGGGGCCCCTACAGGCAGGGCCCAGCGTGGGAGCCCCTCAGGTTCCCATAACTCGCCCCTGGGGCGTGTGCTGTTCACAGGACAGCTGATAAGATGTGCAAGCTGATCAAACAGACAGGACCAAGGTGACCTCCTCATAGCCTTTGGCATTTGTATTCCAAAGACAGTGTTGGACATCACTTCTAGAGGAAAATAGTTTTACAGGGTTCCTTAGAATTTTGAAATCATACCCTTCTTTAAAATGCAATCTAAACCCTCCCTCCCAGAAGCCTGCCTGGGTGGCTGGCCTGGTGAAACCCCTGCCCCAGCCCTCCCAGTACTCACAGAGGTCACTGCTCAGCCTTGGTGTCTGCCTTCTGGGAGCAGACCTTTTGGAGGTCACCTGCCTCCCCTGCAACTGTGGTCCCGGGACTCTCAGGCACGGTGCTGGCATCTGAGAGGCATTCAACAGATGCCGGTGGAATGAATCAGCAAGTCCTCTGTCCCTTCCTTCTCCTCTATCCTCATTTTCCCTTTTCTGGTTTTCCACCCTCCCACCAGTGCCCTGGACACAGCGGAGCCAAGACCCTCCTTCCCTGAGTTGTTTCCTTAGTCTGGGCCAGCTCTGCCCCCGGAGCCTTGGGAGCCCGTGACCAGGGAGCGTGACCAGCCCAGCGCCCAATGTTGCCACTTGAGCCGTGTTCCAGTGCCGCCTCCATTTGTGCCGCCTCCCAGCCCTGTGTCACGGGAAGTGGCCTCCTGCCCCCAACCCCTCCCTCAAGACATTCCCCCCGCTGCTTTTGAGAGGACTGGGGTGGAGACAGAGCCCCAAGGTCTGAACTGTATCCTGGCTCAGCTTGGGATGCTCCTTCACCCCCTCCCCGCTCCCTGCTCATGATGGGGACAGTTCCATCCTGTGTTCCTGGTCCGGCTGTGGCTGGAAAAGTTGAGACAAGAGTCCTGAAATGATTGATGCCCCGACCACAGTTTCCAGCGTGGAACACCCTCTGGCCTTGAGAGAGGGGCATGAGAGGAAGGTCAGGCACGGGTGGCAGAAATCTGCCTTTGGGGAATCTGGTCACTGTGTTGGGATCTCTCTACTTTATCCTCTTGGGCTTGGGGAAAACTCCAGACATTAAACTATAACTGCATAAATAATAATAACAACAATACCCATCTCATGGAGCACTTACCATGGGCCAGGCTCTGTTCTCATGGGTGAATTCATTTCCTCCTTGCAATAACACTAGGAGGCAGGTAGCATTATCCCTCTATTTCACCATATGAGGAGGCTGAGACTCAGAAGGGGTAAGGAACTTGCCCAAGGTCACACAGCCAATAAATAGCTCAGTCAGGATTTGAACCCAGCCCCATGGTCCAGGCTAGCTCATTAAAAGATAGGGGTAAGCAATGGGACGAGAGTTGGAGAGGTAACAGGAGACCAGGCTGCCACTGCTTAGGACACCCGCATGGAAGGCTGTTTAGATGGCCGATGGCACGTGAATGGAAAAGGACGTGAGAGCCACACTTGGGCAACCCGAGGAGAGAAGTCTAGTGCCGTGAGAATGGCACACTGGGGAGAGGGGGGGACTGCTGAATGACAGCCCAGGGGTAGAGCTGGGTCTCCATGTCACTGGTCAGTTTGGGGTACACTTGGCCTTACATCTTCAAGCCTGGGGGACCCAAAAACAAACGCCGGTCTCCACCTAGTGCCCTCGACTTCCATGAGTCAGTTTTCTCCTCCATAAAGTAAGTAATATGCATAGTGAAGGATGGTGTGAGGATTCAATCTTATACAGTCATAGTAACAACACCCACTTCCTGAGGCCCTTTTATATCCTGGCCCCTGGCTGGGGGTGGGGGGGTGGGGGGGGTTCCTGGCTCCGTGTGACAGGTGAGCAGGGATGGCCCCTCTGGTGTCACAGGAAACCCAGGGCCACACCCCAGCCAGGCAGAGCTGGCCCTAGAGCCCCGGCCTCTAATTCCAGACCATTACACACTCTCTCTCTTTCATTTTTAATGTGTTATTTCTCCTGCTTACAGGAACAATATATATTCCATGTAAAATGGGGAAATACAGGGGAAAAATAAAAAAGAGGTGAAAAACCATAGGGGGTAGGATCCCCTATGATCCTGCCCCCGGAGAACTAACCCGAGGGAACATTCTAGTGTGTCTTGTTTGTCTGCTTCATGCCCAGAGCCTTGTCAGCTGCCCCAGCCCTCATGGATTTGTGGAGCCACAAAGTCCAGCTGGAAGGGAGTGGCCTTGTGCAGTCCCCAGCAGGGCAGGGTCCCCTTGCCGCCTCCTGCTAGGCACAGCCACCTCCTGTTCCTGGGATCTGTGAGGCTGGCCTGCTCCCCACGCTCCCCGGGACCCCACATTACTCAGTCTCTCCTGGCTCTTGTCAGGAAACAGGGATGTTTGTGGCATTGATAAAATCGTAAGAGCAACCCCTCCTCCAAAAAATTATTTCATTCAATAAAAGGTAAGCACTTTGAGAGCCCAACCCTTCGAGAAGTTGCTGCTGTAAAAGGTGTGATTTTCATGTTTTCTCCCAATTATTTTTTGATTTTTTGGCTTTTGTCTTCCTCATTATTGCCTGAAATGTCCTCATGAGAGCTCCCTGCATTTGCTTTCAGCATGACACTAGGTTCAAAATGAAACAAACACCCACCCCCAGGAAGGCTGGCTCACTAAGGTGATATAGAATAGACAGAATATTAGCCGGGCATGGTGGCACATGCCTGTAGTCCCAGCTACTCAGGAGGCTGAGGCAGGAGGATCGCTTGAGCCCAGGAGTTTGAGGTTGCTGTGAGCTAGGCTGACGCCACGGCACTCACTCTAGCCTGGGCAACAAAGTGAGACTCTGTCTCAAAAAAAAAAAAAAAAAAAAAAGAATAGACAGAATACAAATCAATCCACTCCTTAATGGCTGTGTGACCCTGAGCTAATTATTTAACCTCTGTGAGCCTTAGATTTCTCACTCATACTATGCCTCCCTCACAGGATTGTCGTAATAAACCAAGTGCCTGGCATATAACTATTGGTTCCCTTCTGGGTTCTAAAACAAAAAACTCATGGACTCAAGGACACCTGACTCAGGCTGGGATGCATGGGAGGGGACCTGTGGACTGTTTGGATCTAGAAGTGCTTGGGGCAGAAGGAGGAGGCTGGGAACTTGGAGAATAATGAATGAGGACGGGCAGCCCCTGGGGAGGGGGTAGACGCCTACGAAAGGAGACCACAGAGCCGGGAAACCTTGGCCCTGGGAGGGATGCCCTTACAGACCCTCTCATCTGTCCTGTTATCTTACTGCTGGGGACACAGAGGCACAGAGAGGGAAGGGAATGCCTAAGGTCACCCAGCCAGGTCAGAGAACCAACTCTCAGGGATGTTCAGAATCCAAAAAGCCAATTTTCAGGGCCGGGGTCGAAGAGGGAAAGAGGCCAGCAGCCCACCTCGCACCCCAGGTGCCTGAGGCAATTGCTTCACCATCTGCCCTAGAAGGAAAGCCCCACACTGACCCTCTTAGCGCTCCCCCTCTTTCCAGCACCTGTGCCCACGGCCCAAGCCACTGGGTCCGGCGTCTCCCTGTGGCCCCTGGCAGGCCCAGGCTACCCTGCGCATGCCATAACCTACCAGAGCCAGACCGACTGTCTGGGACGGTCCTCCCAAGCCTGGGAGCAGAGCAGCAGCGCTGGGGCCTCTTCCTCGGGGAAGTGCAGAGGAGTGTGACTCTTCTCAGTAGGCACTTCCTCCCTCTGGACAGCAGCCTGCATGTATCCTGCTTTAAGCCTGTGACGAAAAGCAGCCCTTTCCCCTGACCCAGCCCTCATCTAAGATGCACAGCCACAAGCTGTTTCCCTTGCTGACAAATGAGGCCAGCTCAAGTGACCCCCCCACCCCACGAAGGAGCAACCCCATGTGGCCCCAGCCACCGGTCTCTGGAACAATTCCCCATTAGTTGGGCCAAGTGCATTAACAGCTAATTCCAGACCTCCAGGCCTCAGCTTACCCTGTCTACCTGGGCAGCCTTCCCAGCACCGCCTGCAGAGATCCTGCCTCCAGCTCCATTCATGCCGGACTCCTTCCCAGCAGGATGTCACCCCAACTCCCCCCAACCCTAAACTCCACCCAGACTCTCCTTTTCTGGCCATAACTCCCTCCAAGAAGTGCTGTGTCTGCTACACCCACAGTGTGTGAGCACCATTCTCATCTCCTGACTGTCCAAACCATCTTCCCTCTTTCCCTCTCTCCACACCCAGCCCACGCCCCGTGACAGCATGTGTCTCTGGAGCTAGCTGCCTGTTCAGCTGTCTGCTTCCCCACCTGGTCAGGAGCCCCCAGGGCAAGGACCATACCTGACCTACCAGTCCGAGCCCAGGGCCAGGCAAGAGCAGAGACTGAGTGAATGAATGAATGAATGAGTGTATGGCACCCACTGCCTGCCAGGTGCTTGGCAGAACGTGTCCCTCTCCCCCACATCAGCACCTGTGCTCCAGGATCAGCATCTCAGCCACCTTCACTTCTAGCTATACTGCCCGTTTGACACACAGCAGGTGCTGGCGAATGCCTGTTTCCTCCACCTGAATTGAACAGTAATACAGCAGTCACGCCAGGTGGTTAAAGGCACTGGCATTGAGGTCACCCACAGTGGGGCTTGAATCTGGCTCTGTAATTACTGGCTGTGTGACCCAGAAGTGGTGGCTTCGCCTCTCTTGGCATCAGTTTTGGCATCTTCACTGGGGATGGCAATGGTGTCTCAGACAGGTATCAGAGAACTCAATGTCCCCAGAGAGGTGGACATGGACTCGGACATATGCCTTTCCTCTGGGTCCACTGGCCACTCACAGTGAACGTCAAGCCTTTGATGGGTTCCCACACTGACAGAGAGCGGGGGACCTTGCAACTGGGTTGGCCTCCAAGTCTCTCCAGGCCAAATGCTAGTTACCAAAAGGGAGAATAAGGCCCAAGGAGCTGCCCAACAAGAGTCTCAGAGTCCTGGGTCCCTCCTGAGAACAGCTAAACTCTAGGACCTGGGCTCTTTCTTCATAACCTCCACCCTTTTCCACTTCTTTATTTAAAAATAATTTTTACATTTGCAAAAATAATGCACAGGACTCCTGAACACCTGTCAGTCAGCTTCCCCCTATATGAACATGATACATAATCACAGTACTGCATAACAATCTAGAACAAGGAATTAACATGGACACAACACTCTTAAGTAATCTACAGGCCTTATTCGAATCTTACCAACTGTTGCATTAATGTCCTGGCTCTGGCCAGGATCCAAACCAGAACCTACTTTGGATTTGGTTGTCCCGTTTCCTTAGTCTCCCTGTTCTGGGAGAGCCCCTCAGTCTTGTTTTGTCTTTCTTGACTTTGAAACTTTTGAAGAGTGTTGGACAGCTCATTTGTACATCGTCCCTACATTTCAGTTTGATGTTTCTTCTTGATCAGATTAAGGGTATGTATTTTGGGGAAGAAAATACTTTTTCCACACTTCTTTGATATGGAAAAGCAATTGTGTGGTCACAGAAGTGATCTCGTGTCCTTCTCATTGTACCTATCAGATGTCTCTTTCCTGGTGATGGTAACCGATCAGCTGGGTAAGGTTGTATCTGCCAAATTTGTCCACTGTGAAATTAGTATTTATTCCTTTGTAATTAGTGATCATCTTTTGGGGAGATACTTTGGGACTTTGCAAGTATCCTATTTTTCAGGGTACTTTTTGCCCACTAGTGTTAGCATCCATTGATACTTTCCGGCAACAATGATTACTGTGGTGTTTTCCAAACAGTGATTTTGTATTTCTATCATTCTTTCCACATTTATTAATTAAAATTTTATTGTAAGAAAGAGTTGGCCCTTCTCCTTATTTATATGCTTATATTAATATGAACTCATGGGTACCTAATTTATTTCATTGCTGTCATTATTTATCTGGCTGTTCAAGTTATTTCATTCTCTTTTGAAATATCTCCAAATGGGACAAAAGCAATTCATGTAAACAAAATGTTTGTACCCCCATAATATTCTGAAATTTAAAAAATAAATAAAATAAAATAGAGTAAATATATCAACCCATCTGCTTCCTAGTAAGCTGATTTTCCTAGTGAAATGTAGCCTGGAGCTAAGTCACCCACCCTCCCTGTCACTCCCCAGCCACAGCACACCAAACACTCTGGAGTGCAGGGCGGTGGTCCCGGGAGCTCAGAGCCTTTGCAAGACCATCCAGGTTTTTCTGGCAGTCACTGAGGCCTCTTCCTGGAATGGGCAGGTTGCATTCAGGGCAGTCAGTCCTGGCCCCACGAGCAAGGAATTCCAGGAAGGGTTGAGCCTGGCTGGGTGGCCCCAGGTCCTCCCTGCCCTGCAGTCAGGTAGCCTTGCTCCCTCTGCACCACCAACCTTACACTTTGAGTTGTTCCTTCTTGAGTTCCTCTTCTCCGCCTTTCTGCAGGGAGAGTTTCTGAAAAACCCAGGTACCAGAACTTAGCATTTGCCCAAATTCTTTCAGTATTGGTAGAGGAAGTGCTCTCCACCCAGGGAATGGTTACCAGCTGTTCTCCGCCAGCCCTAAACAGCCGAATTAGGGAGGGCAGTGCCTGGCAGCAAGAGAGACTTGAGGCGAGGAGAAAGAAGACTTCTCAAAGAGGGCTGTGGGGAGGAGGCTACAGATTCACATACTTTGCTCTCTTTGAGACATGGCAGGATTCTGTGTGCCCAGAGAGGGGAGAGCACCCAGCCCTGAGGCCAGACAGCCCATGCACAGGGCCCGTCCCATGGGCCCAACTTCAGAGTGGAGACATTAAAATCTTTACTAGTCCACTAGTAAAGTGCACTACTAGTCCACTAGTGCACTTCCTAAAGCACTTATGGTGTTAACTCAGTGGACACATCTACAGTCAGAGTGAAAAGTGGCATCACATTTTTGAAACAGTAGCCTCTCTCTTCAGCTGAGCCCTGAGTGTGCAACTGTGGACCTTTGGTCTGCAGCTGATCCTTCCTGTCCTCTACCAACCTGCTCCAGGCCCACCTCCTCCTGGAAGCCTCCCCAAGTCTCTCCAAACCTCTCCATGCTTCCCTGATCCCCTGCTCTGAGCTTCCTGCCTGAGTCTGCAGGGGCGTCATTGTTCAGGGAGAAATCCGTGTTCCTCCCAGACTGCAAATTCCTCACGGTCAGGAGCCTTGTTCACCTGCACGGAGTACCTGACACAGTCTGCACGCTAGAGCTGGAGCTCAAGAGACCCCGGCTGACTGGTTTGCCGGCACAGCCCAGTCGGAACGGCACTAACGGGCTTTCTGATGGGGGGGTCCCTGGTTTGTCCCTGCTGTACCCACTGTCTCACTCTCTGCCTCTTTTCTCCATTCCTCTGTCTTTCCCGCAAAACGTTTGTTCCATTCTAGCTGAGCCTGAGATGGGGTCGGTCTAGTCCTTCTCTAGGGTCTTAAAATTCCAAATACCTAAACCACAAACTTGACCTAGGGTTTAGAAGCCTGGTTCGCACCCATGTGTACTCGCTTTGATAACATGTTGAGCCAGAATCCCAGACCAACTTCCCATCATGTTCCATTGGCGGCACAACAGGAAAGAAATGGTGTAATGTTGTTCATCTCACCTCTTCCATTTCCTCTTTCTGCACCACCCTTCCCGGCTGGCCCCCTCGGGCCACTCCAGCCTTGCGCTGTCTCCGTGTTTGCTCCTCTGCCCAGGGCCTTCAGCCAGGGAGGGATGTGTAACCCTCTCCCCAGTTACCAGTCCCTTGCCTTGGTACAAATGTACTCTTTTGGAATCAATATAGTTATTCCTTTATCAAAATATCTTCAAGCATATCTTTATTACATGTTAGATTTATGGAACGATTCTCCAGATATCTTCCCTGTGGTTTAGGCCAGGCCAAAGTTATCACATCTGTTTCGTAAACAAGGTTTCCAAGGCTCAGAGAGTGAAAGTGTCTCACCCAAAATGCACAGCTGATAGGAGCCACATGGGCTTGCCGACTCCCACCCCAGTGCTCTCTCGCCCACCACCTTTCTGAAAATTCTGTTTAATTCTTCGCTCCTCCCTTCTCCCTACCCCCTCCCACTCAGATCTGGTTAGCTTCTCCAGGACAGAAATTATTTCTTGCTTATCTGAGGATCCCATACATTATAGACCAGCCAGCACTAACACGTGGTAGACCTCAACAAAAGTTCCTTGGGTGATCACATGCTTTGATGGAGAAAGCCTTCCTAGTATACAATGACCTGCTCATACCTAAGGTGGCCTCAATGCTTCTTGTACACAAAGACCCCACCACCTGGGGCTTCCCTGGGGCTCAGTTTCCCCGTCTGTAAAGTGGTTGCAGAGGGTTGGACTCAGTGATGTCCATGCTCCCATCAGTGGTGACATCCTGTTGTTTCCCCTGGGACTTTGCTCATGAGGACTGCTGCCTGTGCCACTGTAAGCACATGACTGGAAACTAGAAAAGCCCAGCCTCCCCAGGGTCAGAGACGAAAATAGCAGCAGTTGGGCGAACCCTCGGATTCCGGGCAGAGAAGGCAGCATCCTTTAACACTTGGCCATTGGTGCTCACAGCTGCGCCTGGACATGGGTGGGCGGTGTGGACAGGCTGAGCTCCAGCTCTCTGTGGCCAGTTTCGTTTTTCTGAAACTATTTTCTTTTAAATACTTTCAAGGTCTCCACCAACTGAGGGAGCTGACTGCCAATGAACAGTCGAGAGCTGCAGACCTTGCCTGACCACCGCTTCACCTTTCACCCTGTCTATCCACTCTAGAGGCTCCTCCAAGTGCCTGTCCCAGGCCAGACTCCAGACAGGACACCAGGGGCAGAACACTAACGCTAACTGGTGCTTACATAGCTCGTGGGCAGGACTGCATGCTGTTTCAAATGCATTCCACATACTAATTTCTCTAATCCTCCCACAAACCCCACTTTATAATGAGGAAAGTCAGGCACAGGGAGATTAGTTAACTTTTCCACACTGCAGGGCTGGGATTTGGGCCAGACCACCCCACCCCCAACCACAGCCTCCACCCAGTGAGTTTACTGCACCCTCCCTCCTGAACCCAGATGTTTTCCCCTCTCTCTGGATATTTTTGTAGTTTTATTATATTATTTACTATGGACATTTTTAAATGTATACCCCCAAAAGTGCCAGAAGAGTCTAATGAGCTCCCACATCCACCACCCGGCTTAGGCAACCATCGGCTAGTGGCCCATCTTTTTTCCCTGCACCCCCACCCTCCTACCCCTTCTTGTATTATTTGAAAGCAAATACCAGAAATCATATCATTTAGTCTGTAAATATTTGCGTATGGGCCTTTAAGAGATAAGGATCTCAACCAGTGTCACACCTAAAAATGTTAACACTGATTCTACCACCATCAGATACCTACTCACTCTTCACATAAATGTCATGATTTTTCCCTTTATAGTTTGTTGGTTTGAATCAGGCTCCAAATAAGGTCCACGCACTATAAGTGGTTAATAAATATAGTTTTTCAGTCTTTTCTAATCTGTATGTTTCATCTCCATCTCCACCTTTTTGCTTTTTTTGCAGCTTATTTATTGAAGAAACCGGTTGCTCCCGCTGTATGTAAAGGTTCCTAGAGTCTGGATTTTGTCCTGCGCATTCCTCGTGGTATTGTTTGACGTGTCTCTCTGTCCTCCGTATTTCCTGTAAATTAGACACCAGAGGTCTGAGGAGAGTCAGGTTTGGTGATGTTTGTGCAGGTCCTTCACAGAGGGTGCTGTGCATCCGCCAGGAGCCCACACTCTCTGGTCGCTGCTGCCAGTGCAGTAAAGCGGCTCCTGCTGCTCCATCCCAGACCCCTTCACTCTTCAGTGGCCATGGGCCGTGCATGGGTGGTCTGGCCCAGCTTTGATGGCCCACAGCATTCGCCTGCAGACCCTCCCCCACCTCTGTCCTTGCTCTGGCATCTTCCTCCTAAATGGCTTCTTAGCCTCTAGCGTTCCTGGGCACTTGGCCACCAGATTGCTGTGCCGGCCCCAGTCCCACGCAGGGATGGGACATAAGAAGCAGGAGGCAGAGCCCAAACTCGACCTGAAATTTCCCAGTCAGGGGCTGTTCTTGGCAGATGGGAGGCTGGGAGGTTACCACACTGGGAGCCCTGACTCCTCAAACTAAGATAAGAAAATCCTCAACAGGTAAAGTCAAGTGTAGCTCAGCGTCAGCTAAGATCCCCTTGTTGTTTGAAAGAGAATGAAATGGGATTGCCCCTGCTAAAATTCCCAGGTGCTTCCCTTGTCACAGTCACTTTGAGCTCTGACGCTTTGCCTCCTGAATTTCCACCCCACTCGTGGCTCACCTCCCACACCTGCCCCTTCCCCCTGCAGATCCAGGGGTGGAATCCAGCCCTGTGACCCTGCTTCGTCTCCTCAGATATGTCACTCGCTCCTTCGTGAGCATGGCTGATTTCCCTTAGGTTTGGGGCAATGGTCGGTTTCCAGTCACCATGAGGCTGAGCCCCTCCCATGCTTCCTGGGCCCCTCCACATCCTCTGGCTCCCTGTGCTCACTCGCCCCTCGTCACAGTGCTGCTCAGCCCAGTATGGCTCTGCCATGACAGGGACCATCTGCTTCCCACCTCACCCCAGCAGCACCAAAGACCTGGCAAGGCTGTGCCATTCCTGCCCTTCTGTGTTCCCACTCCCACCCAGGCTCCGTGGACAGAAGGGAAAGTGTGAAGAGAGATCCCTCTCCCCTCAGAACTGCATTTTCTTACCAGTGGATTCCTTGGGCAGTCTGGCAAAGCTTTGGCATTCCCTCAAAATAATGTGTTTTGGGGTATGTTTTTTGTTTGTTTGTTTTTTGTTTTGTTTTGTTTTGTTGATACAGTGTCTTGCTCTGTCACCCAGACTAGAGTGTAGCAGCACAACCATATCTCACTATAACCTCAAACCTGGGCTCAAGCCATCCCCCTGCCTCAGCCTACCAAGTAGCTAGCTAGGTCTACGGACACACACCATGGCACCTGGATAAGTTTTAAATTTTTTGTAGAGATGGGAGTCTCACCACATTGCCCAGGCTGGTCTCAAACTCCTTTCCTCAAACAATCCTCCTGCCTCAGCCTCCCAAAGCGCTGGGATTACAGGGGTGAGCTACCATACTGGCTTGTTTTTTTGTTTGTTTGGTTTGGTGTTTTGGGTTTTTTTAAGCCAGTCAAATTTAGCAGTGGGGGGCCACTAGCTTATTTTCTAAAATACAAAATAAAATATATTATAAACCAATTATAGATTAGCCTGAGCAACACAGCAAGACCCTATTTCTATAAAAATCTTAAAAATTAGCCAGGTATGGTGGTGCACGCCTGTAGTTCTAGCTTCTTGGGAGGCTGAGGCAGGAGGATCTCTTCAACCCAGGAGTCTGAGGTTACAGTGAGCTATGATCGTGCCACTGCACTCTAGCCTGGGTGACAGAGCAAGACCCTGCCTCCAAAAATAAATAAATAACCAATTATAGCTCAAAGCTAGAAACAACCCAAATATCTTTTAATAGGCTAATGGTCAAGCAAACTAAGGTACATGTCTACCATGGAATACCATTCAGCAATAACAAAGAACAAACTGTTGATCTACACACAACTAGAATGGATCTCAGTGGGATTATGCTTAATGGGGGAAAAAAGCCAATATCAAAAGGTTATATCATTTTGAAAGTATATACACCTCGAAAGGTTAGAGATTCCATTAGATAATATTCTTGAAATGACAAAATTACAGTGATGGAAAACAGATTAGTGGCTGCCAGGATTTAGAGAAGGGAGAGGGAGATAAATGTCTGGCTATAAAAAGGGTAGCGTGAGGGAGGCTTGTGGTGATGGAACTGTTCCGTATAGTCACACTAGGGTTGTGGTTACACGAAGCTACACATGTGGCAAAATTGCAAAGAACTAAATATGCACACACAGACACACACACACACACATGAGTGCATGTAAAACCGGTGAAATCTAAGTTCCATGGGTTGTATGAATGTCAGTTTCCTGTTTCTGATATTGTACTATAGTTTTGCAAGATGTTAACATGGAGGGGGGGGAACTGGGTAAAGGGTACACTAGACCTCTCTGTATTATTTCTTACAAGTACAGATCTACAATTATCTTTAAATTAAAAGTTAAAAAATTATTCTGAAATAAAACTACTGACATATTTTTAAAAACACATTTGTAATACAGTCATATATGCACTTCTTTATTAACACATTTTCTAAAAATCTAGTGATGGATCTTACAACTATCACAACAGTGATTGCTCAGGGTGCCGTGAGAGAATACCATAGACTGGGTAGATCATAAACAACAGACATTTATTTCTCACGGTTCTAGAGGCTGGGAAGCCCAAGATCAAGGCACTGGCAGATTCCATAACCAGTGAAGTCCCGCCTCCTGGTTATAGGTGGCACCTTCTCACTGTGACCAATTTCCTGGAACCGATGTAGTTCTGGGAAAGGGGTGACCCTCACAATGACAGTAATTTTGTTTCCAGCATCCTGTACAATGGGGTCTCAAAACAGAAACTAGCTTGTTCTAGAAAAGTACAATCATATTTTCTTGTATACTTGAGTTTGTGGTCAGAGGAACTCAGCGGAGGCAATTTCAGAATCCACCGGCATGGCATCTGTAGCAGGTACCACTGGTGGCCCTCCTACAGCCTTACCCTCACCTGGCTGACTTCCAACTGCCAATGCCCACATTGCTTTGGCAGTGGCCTTGCTCTGGCTACCAAAGCCTGTCCTGCCCCTGCCAGCCAGTGCAGGGTGCCAGAAGTTCCAGGGAAATGCTCCCTGCCTCCCACCAAGAACCCTCAACTCCAATGACTGAGGTCAAGTGGTGCATAAATAATCCCCACCTTGCCCTTGGGTGGAATAACTCTGAGGTGTGCGCTCTCTGCTGTCTCCCTGAGTTCCCTCCATGCCATTAAGCTCCAATGACCTGCAGAGGCAACTAACTGGTTTGCTAACACACTCTGTAGTGGCTGCCTTCCCTCCCCCGCCTCACTTCCCACTGTCCTGCCCATGTCTCTCCTTCGTCTCCCAGATAAACTTACTGTTAGTGGAACCAAATGACATTGCCAATATTTGACCTTTTCTGACTTATAAAAATGGCAATTTCCATACAGCTCAACCTAAACTTTATGCTCAAATTTTTATCTCGGAGCTCGCTCCAGGGAGACGCCAGCTGCTAAAGTTAGCTACATACTCTTTCTAAGGATTGGCCCTTAAATCGCCCCCTGAGAAAGAGTCAGTGGCAAGAAAGTGCTGAACCAAACCCCAGGAGCTGAACCCCTGGGACGTCCAGAGGACCCCTGTGCCTCCTCCTGTCCCGCAGCACCGTGGGCCCCAGGAGAGGCGGAGGTGGAACAGCACAGACGCTGCTTCAGGAATGAGCACGTGCTCCGCCCACATCACATATCCCCAGTGGGAAGTGTGGCCATAACATGAGGAAATCCTGAGAGATAAGGAAACTCTGTAACTGGAAAAGCGATGGAATGAGTGTTTGGAAGCAGAAGCCCTGGGTGTGGGCCTGCAGTCTGGCAAAGGGAATGTCGAGTGTGGGTGAAACACCCGGGGGCCTGTTTGTCCTGATCCCAGCCCTCCCTCCTAGGGAACTCAATACTCGGAGGTGGGGGGCTCTGGGCATATCAACAGGCTCAGGAACACCTAGGCTAAACCAGAGCCCCAGGCATAAATATAGCACTTTACTGTCTCAAGTAGGCACCTGCCTCCATGGCTCAGCGGGTATGGAGACCACCCTGCTAGACAGCAGGGAGGAGCAGAACTCGGACAAGAAGTCAGACCTGATTCCATCTGGCCAGACAGTGTTGTCTGTAACCCACAGCAGGAAAAACATTTATATTTTTTCGAAAGATCAAAAGTTTCACCAAATAATAATTACCCTAACTATTGGCAATGTACTCTGGTATTTTCTATTCTTTCTTGTTTCACAATTTTTAAATGCTGGACATGACCTATTAACTGATTGCATAACCTATTCCTGGGTATTGACTTCAAATATCGCCCTTGAGTGTATCCAGAAATGAAGGGGTGTGGACAGTGTTTCTGGGCTTTTCCCAAACCCTGTGTATTTGCTGTCAGCTCTGTTTCTCAATCAGGGGTTCAGGGATCGCTGGGCTGAGCCAGAGAACCTCGAAAATTCCATAAGGTGAAGGTGGTTCCGATGTCCTAATCTAGTGATTCAAACTAGGCATTGCCACCACCTTCGCTTTTTTTTTCCCTCATCCCATGTCACCTGTACTTATTGTGCAAATGTTTTCTCTAAACCACCTCATCACTTTTAAAAACATTCATACTCACTGTAGCCCTCTTTTACAGAATAATATTGGTAAAATTGCAGTCTCGATGCTATTTCCCAATGCAAGATAAGACAAAAACAAAACTGTAAAAAGAAAGCATGCTTGTCTACATTCCACCTTAAATCAGCAAACCAGCGGTCCCCCCTCGCCCTGTTCCTTTCACAGGAAAACAATCCAGCCTCTGCATGGCTTGAGTTGTCCCTAAGCCCTAGAAAGGCCTCGCCCTTCTGTCCACCTCTCCAATGACAATGCACCCTGTCATTGTGGCTGACAGCACTTAAACTCATTAATCTTCACACCAACCCCATGAAAGTGTTAGGCTCGCCCCCATTTTACAGATGAGGAACTGAGGTACAGAGAGATCAGGAAGACCTGCCCAAAGTCCCACAGCTAGGAGGGGATGGAGCCCCTGACAACAGAGCCTGTGTTCCTGACTACACAACCCCTCCCCAGTCTCGGCCCCTAGTTACTCCTTAGAAGACACCTTCCTGGACTGCCTGGACACCACAGGATTTACTCTTCTTATGTTCCCAAAGCACTCGCTTCTTGCCTGTTTAATTCATTCAGAGGTCAATCATAAAACTACCAAGAGATGTTGCCTCTGCTAGACTGGGGACTTCTTGAAAGGAAGGCTTATTCTCTTATCCTCATTCTTTTCTGTATCTCTGGGTCCAACAGCCTGTCTGAGGTACTGGGGGCCTTCAGTACAGTGTCTGTTGAACCTCGTGACCTTGCCCTGTTGTTTAACAAACACCCAGTGCTCTTTGCTGTTTATCAGCTCACAGGCGGGTTTCCAGGAAAGCCCTGGGAATAGCTGGGGTCAGGGGGAGATGAGTTGAAGGCAACAGACTCAAGCAGTCTTAACCCATAGAACCCCAATGGACCCACACCTAGTTTGCAAGAGGTCTGTGAACTTGTACGGGAACAAGATTGCATCCTAATTTTTTACTAACCTCTGATGGAAATTCAGCATTTCCTTCCATCGGTATGTGACCTGTGACTTTGTCACCAGTAAAATCCCTGATAGTTTCCTTTCACATCACTGCCATAGCAGACATCTATAAATATTTACATCCATCGCTTCCTGGAAATTCTGGTTGTTCTCAGGCCCACTGCTAGATCTCATATTTAAGCCATTAATAAAGAGACACATATATAGCACACACTATACTGCAATTTTTAAAACTCTTGGCAACTGTATTTCAGTAGGATTGGCATTCCTGGAAATTTCAATAGCACTGGTAGGCATATGTGTATCATTTTATGCATTTTAAAACATTTTTCTGAGATGGGCTTCACCAGACTGCAGGGGTTGGGGGTGGCGGCAGAAGGTTCAAAAAAGGTTAAGACACTCTAACGTAGAGAATCGTGATTTAGAACTGGGTTCTGGAGCCAGACAGACCGGAGTTCAAACCTTGCTTCTGCCATTTACAAGTCAAATTAACCTGAGCCTCAGTTTCCTCACCTGAAAAATGGGGATTACTACCCATCTTACCGGATTAGCGTCTAGCACCTGAGTAGAGACTGGACTGGGGGGCAGGCGACAATGCCTGAGGATAGTGCAGCCCTCGGCTGGGGTAGGGTCCACCACTCCCCTGGCTTCCTACTCCTCCTGTCAGAGAAGTCGTCCGTCTCCCTCAGCCTGGCTGCCCCTCTCCGTACGGACAGAAAGGCTGGCCTCTGACCCTTCCTGGATGCTCCCTCCGGTTTCCCAGCCCAGAATGAGGCTCACAGGAGAGGCCCGGCATCTCGCTCTTCCAAGCCTCCACGTGCACTTCCACATGAGTCCACTGGGTGGGGCTGGTTCACCCAGAACGTCACTCGGAGCCGACCGCGAGGCCACCCTCCCCTCCCCCTCCCCCTCCCCTCCCCCTCCCCTCCCCCTCCCACCTCCCTCCGCTTTTTTTACTTTCATTTTTCAAATTGAGCCTGATATACAGAAAAGTTCCCCCCTTTGTGACCTTCACCAGTAACCCTCCACCCTGAGAATAGTGGTAACTCTCCTGACTTCTAACATCGCAGGTTAGCTTCTAAAAATGCATAGAATTCCTTCCTTCCTGCCTGCCTCTCTCCCTCCCTCCCTCCCTTCCTTCCTTCCTTCCTTCCTTCTTGATATAGAGTCTAGCTGTGTTCCCCCCACCCCATCATAGCTCCCTGCAACAGCATTCTCCTGGGCTCAAGCAGTCCTCCTGCCTCAGTCTCCCCAGTAGCTGGGACTACAGGTGCACCACCATGGCTTGGCTAATTTTTCTCTTTTTGTAAAGACTGGGAATCTCGCTTTTGCTCAGGCTGGTCTCCATCTCCTGAGCTCAGGAAATCCTCTTGCCTTGACCTCCCAGAGTGCTGGGATGACAGGCGTGAGCCTGCGCCTCCCGCCCAGAATATATTCTTTTGTGTTTGGTTTCTTTTGTTCAACATCGTGTTTGTGAGATGATGTACAGTTGTAGTTCACTCATTCTCATTGCTCCATAGGCTCCACTTAGGGCGAATGTGCAAGAATTTATTTTTCCCCTCATCTGTTGACTCAGCATTTGAACAGTTTCCAGTTTGGGGGCTGCTTTGAGGTTGCTCTGGGAAGAGGAGTTACAGCACTCCCCAACTCACCCAAAATTGGTTCTGAGCTCCCGACTCATGATGCCACACACTCGCCAAGAGGATTTGAAAAGATTTATTGCTTACATAGTGAGGCTTCCTGGAAGAGAGGGGTCCACACTCGAGCAGTCTGTTCAGCTTGAGCAAAAGAAGGGGCAGGTGGCTCTGCTTTCTACAGTGACTGGGCAGAGGACAGGTGGCCCAGGATGAAGGTTCCCTCTCCCACCAAAGAAAGGAGCACCTGGGCTTTCTGATTGGCATGTCCAGGTGTGGGACACAAGAGAAAGAGGAATGATGGGGCGTGAAGTCTGTCGTGATAAAACATTAAAAATGGGGGCTAAACTCTTTGTAACAGTACAAATAGTACTGCTATGAGCATTCTTGTACAAGCCTTTTCTGTTGACTATGTCTCTCAGAGTGCAATTGCTGGGTTATATGTCTGGCTTTGGTGAATACTGCCTAATGGTTTTTCAGAGTGATTGTACCAAATTATATCCCCCCCACAACGATTATGGAAGCACCGCAGTTTGTTTATCCATTCTGTCGGTGAGGGACATTTGCTTTGTTTCCAGTTTTCAGCTATTACAAATAAAGCTGCTATAAACATTCATGTGCAGATTTTTGTGTGAACATAGATTTTCATTTCATTTGGGTAAATACCTAGGAATACGTTGTATGGTAAACGTATGATTGTGTAAAAAACCAGCCAAACTGTTTTTCCAAAAGTGGCTGTACCATTTTGTATTTCCACCAGCAATCTTAGTATGGTTAGTCTTTTTAATTTTAGCCATGCTCATGAGTGTAAAATAGGATCTCACTACGGTTTTAATTTGCATTTCCTTACAAACTAATGACATTGAATGTATTTTCAAATGCTCACTTGCCATCCATATACCTCCTTAAATGAAGTGTTTGTTCATATATTTTACAAAATTGGGCTGTGTGTTTTCTTACTATTGAGTTTAAAGGGGTCTTTCTATATCTAGATATAAGTCCTTTATCAGATATGTGATCTACAAATATTTTCTCCTAGTCTGTGACTTGTGGTTTTTGGTTTTGTTTTGTTTTTTGGACAGAGTCTCACTTTGTTGCCCAGACTAGAGTGAGTGCCATGGCGTCAGCCTACCTCACAGCAACCTCAAACTCGTGGGCTCAAGCAATCCTGTTGCCTCAGCCTCCCGAGTAGCTGGGACTACAGGCATGAGCCACCATGCCCGGCTAATTTTTTCTATATATATTAGTTGGCCAATTGATTTCTTTCTATTTACAGTAGAGACAGGGTCTTGCTCTTGCTCAACTGGTTTCGAACTCCTAACCTCGAGCAATCCACCCGCCTTGGCCTCCCAGAGTGCTAGGATTACAGGCATGAGCCACCACGCCCAGCCTGTGACTTGTGTTTTCATTGTTTTAAACAGTGTCTTTTGAGGAGCACACATTCCTAATTTTGGTAAAGTCCAAATAACTAATTTTTTCTTTTATGTATTGTGCTTTTGATGTCTTACCTAAAAATTCTTTGCTTACTCTAATGTCATAAAGATTTTCTCCTGGAAATTTTATAATTTTAGCTTTTTACACTAAAGGTCTATGATTGATGGACCTATATTAGCAAAATAAAAAAGGCTATTTGAAAGGGGGTTTTTATAATATAAATTTTTAAACAGGTTATAGTTTATGTCCAGTAACACACTGAAGATATATAAGCAGGGTCATGGTTCTGTACACAAAGTCAAATTTAAGGATGTCTGCTAATTCAGAGTTTAATTTTCAGAATAAATTACATGAAGTTCTGGAGAAAGTAGACGCTACTTTCCTCTGTGTTCTCCCTTTTATAAATGTACTGTCTGCAGAGTATATTTAGTAGCGTGATGGTGAATTTTAGGTGTCAACTTGACTGGATTAAAGAATATCTAGAAATCAGGAAAGCATTGTTTTAGGGTGTGTCTGTGAGGGTGTTTCCAGAGGAGATGAGCATGTGAGTATGAGTAGACTAGGTGGGGAAGATCCACCCTCAGTGTGGACAGGCACCACCCAATCTTCTGGGGACCCGGAGAGAACAAAAACAGAGACGAGGCCAATGTGTCAATCTATCTGCAGGAGCTGGGACACACTCTTCCTCTCCTTCCAGAACTCCAGGCTCCCCAGCCCTTGGACTCCAGGACTTACACCAATGGCCCCACAGGTTCTCAGGCCTTTGGCCTTGGACCAAGAGTTACACCATCAGCTTCCCTGGTTCTGAAGCATTCTGACTTGGACTGAGCCATGTTACCAGTATGCCAGGGTCTCCAGCTTGTGGTCAGCCTGTCCTGGGACTTCTCAGCCTCCTTAACTGCACGAGCCAATTCCCCTAATAAATCCCTTGTCATACATGTATATATGTATGTGTGTATACATATACCTATATACCTATATATGTACATGCACACACATATATAGCTCCTATTGGTTCTGTCTCTCTAGAAAATCCTAACAGACAATATGCCCTCTCAGGCTATAAATAATTCCACATGGCCTTGGCTTTGTTTCTCTGTCCCTCAGGGTCACTTGTCAGGCCTTTAAAAAATGTAAGAGATGGTTTGTTTAATATAACATGACAAGCGAACTCCAAGTAGTATAACAAGTACAGAGAGAGTACATCTCCCAATCTGAATAATTAATTTGTAATTAATCACTTTTAATAAGTGCCCACCTAGTTCCAGGATCCACCTGAACCAACTGAAGGCGTATTCCTCCATGTTGGGCAAAGAACCTGGGATACTGCTTTAATTATAAGGGTATCCTTTCCTGTCCACCTTGAGCCACAGTTATGAGTTCACAAGACAGTTTACTCTTCCTTTACAGAGGCGAGAGACGGCCTCTGGTTTGTGGATCCTCAATGGCATCCCTGGGTGCATTGCCTTGTTCTAGAATCCCCACAGGTTTTATAATGGGCCTTACCAGTTTAAAAATTCCAATTCCACGGATTAGAACTAGAACAAGCTCATAAAACCAAATGTTCCTAAGTGTTCTCCATACCCCAAAGCAGCTAACCAACACATAGCTCTGTGTCAGGGAGGATCCACAGCTTAGGTAGTTTTGGGGTGGGGGGAAATTTGTGTAGGGTCTTGCGCATGATGTGCCAAGGGTAGAATAAGCAGCAATCAGAGAACTTTAGGGAAGACGCCAAAGCCCGCTGTATACCAACTATTGGGTGGTCGTGGGTCACCACTGCAAGAGTCGTTTGAAAGAGAAAGACATGGTGCCAAGGGGTGGGGAAGAAGGGCCTTCCTGGAAGGCACCTGTAAACTATGACGACAAGCAAGGTGAGGACCCGAGAGTCCTACAGTCAGTATGAGCCCAGCAGTCCCCCATTCCCCACTCGAGTCCTGAGACTATTCATCTGGGCTCTCCACACAGTCCCGTGAAATTTATCTGTCGTCTTCACTCAGTCCTTCTTGAGTGCCACACGCTGAACCTGCCACAGAGCTTTGGTGGTCTCTGAATTGTACTCAGGTTCTCCTTGTTCACTACTGGTTCTGATGTGGCTGTGGCTTTGTCACCCTAGTATTTAGGGCCTCTTATAATGTTTTTAGAACCCTTTAAAAATGTAAAAGCCATTCTTAGCTCAAGGGCCAATACAGGCAGGCCTCAGGCTGGACTGGGCCTTGCTTAAGGCCACTTGAGATTGCAGCCAAGCTCCCGAGAGGAGGCTGCTTCCTAGTGTACCAGCCCCTCCCTGGCCGGTGGCCCCGAGGCCACATGCTCTTGGCCTCCTACCCTGGCCTCCTACCCCTCTTTCCGTTCTGTCCTGCCCTCCCTTCTGCAGACAGCCTGGGCCTCTGGTTGGGGCCACTGTCCCCAGGTGTGGGAGGGCTTTGGGAGGTGCAGGGATAGCCTGTCAGACGGCACTGCCTCTGCCAGCGAGACGTCTGTCTCCTTCCCTTTTGATTGCTTTGAGGGGGACGTGGAGGCTCGCTGTTGTCATGGCTCTAACGCCTCACCTTCCAGCCTCCAGTAGGCAGTCTGGGCAGAGAGCCTTCGGCAGGCAGAAGTTTCTAGCTAGTCTTTAGTAATGTTAAGTTGTTTATTTGGCTTTATTTTCACAATGGAAGCTGGTTTGGGGGGGGGGGGTCTGCTGTAGGTTCTTTTTTTTTAATTATTGCTGTAAAATATATATAACAAAATTTTGTGTTTTAACCATTTTTGGTGTGTACCTCAGTGGCATTCATTACATTCACAGTGTTGTACGACCATCACACTGTCTGTTAAACTCTTTCTTCACCTCCTACAGAAACTCTGTACCCATTAACAATAACCGCTTAGGAGTTCTTTTAAAATAAGTTGTGGTTAAGTAGAGAAACTAAGTCAACTGAAACAAGTACGTTAACTAACTGGCAGTTTACAGATGTCAGGAGTGGCAGCTGGGAGCATCACCAGGTCCCTGCCCCTGGCCAGGCTGCGGGGCCAACTGAAGCCACTTGTATTTGGGGCTGTTGGGCACATCATCCGATTTCCACTCCGCTGTCCTGGAAGGACTTGTGTTCCCAGGGCGGAGGTTGGCACTGACTACCCCCTCGCCCCGCAGGGTTAGCGGAACTGGGCGTCTGTCTGCACAAATCCTCTAGCGACCTGGACCTGCCCAGGATGGACATATTGGGTGGTGTTTGCCTGTGTGTGCCGTGAACTGGGTGGAATTCTGAGACCCCACCAGACCCGGCAAAGATGGGCGTTTGGAAAGGGCAGCGTGAGCAGTTCTAGAAACAGCAGCCCCAGCATGCAGAGCACTCAGCCCTGCCCAGGAGCAGCCTCTGGACAGGGAGTTTGGGATGTTAGACCCTTGCGTGAGCCAGGCTCAGCGCATGTCGGGACCAGACCTCCTGGTGACCCAGAGAAGCCATCCTTAGTGTGCCGAGCCAGTCCCCAGGGGCAGGGGAGCCTTACCTTGTTGCTTGGGCATGGGGTTAAGAATCATTTCCGCGTTTTTATTCTTGGGCACGTTCTCATCGAAGAGCACACAGCACAAAAGGTCCAGATCCCCTTTAGGGTCCCCCGTCCAAACCGGTCTGGACATTTTGATGCGCATCCTTCCAGGTCTTTCTCCTGCTCAGACACCAAATCGGAATAGGCTTGCTGGACCCAAACCGGCTGTTCCTGCCCCAGCTTTGCCTGCGTCTGGGTGGGGTGGGGCAGGTGGGCACCACAGGGTTGGGTTCCCTCTCCAGGCAGCCCTCAGGCCCCTTTTCTCTCCACACTTTGCACGAGCCTGTGAAACACAAAGAAAACGGCCTGGTCTTCGAGGACCCAGAGGAACTGGCAGCTCAGCTGCAGGTAGCTACATCCGGCCCTGCTCCCGGACTTGGGGGTTTTGGAGATGGGCACTGAGCCATGATCCCCGATTACTGCTTCCTGCAGCCATGGGGGACTACGCTAGGGCTGGAGGAAAGGCTGGGGGAGAGAGCAGAGGTCACAGAGGCCAGCCTGCTGTGCTGTCCTGCTTCAAGTGACCAGTGGGCTCAGGAAAACTAGGACACGCCCCTGCCTGCCCCCTGGATTTATGGAGCTTACAACACACAGATGGTGCCAGAGCAAGGCGGGCTGGGCTGCAGTCTAGGGCGCGATCGGGATCTGGGGAGTGAGTGGGGAGTGAAAGGAGCTCCTTGGACCAGCCTTGAGAGACAGGTGAGATTCTGCAAAGGAGGCTTGTTTCCTTTTTTGTTGTTGTTGAGACAGAGTCTCAACTCTCCACTCTCTGGCTAGAGTGCCATGGCGTCATCTTAGCTCACTACAGCCTCCAACTCCTGGCCTCAAACATCCTACTCAGGAGCCTCAGCCTCCCAAATAGCTGGGACCACAGGCACATGCCACACCTGGCTCATTTTTCTATTTTAGTAGAGACGGGGTCTCGCTCTTGCTCAGGCTGGTCTAGAATTCCTGAGCTCAAGTGGTCCTCCTGCCTCAGCCTCCCAGAGTGCTGGGATTATAGGCATGAGCCACCATACCCACCTGGATGCCTGTTTCTTGTTCCAGAAAGTAATACATCATCATTCTTTTTTTCTTTTTCTTTTTTCTTTTTCTTTTTTTTTTGAGACAGAGTATGGGCTAGAATGCCATGGTGTCAGCCTAGCTCACAGCAACCTCAAACTCCTGAGCTCAAGCGATCCTCCTGCCTCAGCCTCCCGAGTAGCTGGGACTACAGGCATGTGCCACCATGCCTGGCTAATTTTTTCTATTTTTAGTAGAGACGGGGTCTCGCTCTTGCTCAGGCTAGTCTCAACCTCCCGAGCTCAAGCAATCCTCCCACCTCTGCCTCCCAGAGTGCTAGGATTACAGGTGTGAGCCACCACACCTGGCCAAGAAAATGGTTTTACAATACGATATTAATATGATCAATAAAGCTACAGGAAAAAAGTCTAATTTTTTATGCAGTTAAAAAAAAACCTGTCTCCCTCACTGTCGCTCCCATTAAATATATATGGTCAATCATATTCTAGAGCTGTCTGATACAGTAGCCACTAGCCAGATGTGGCCACCAAGCACCTGAAAGTGAGACAGGAAACCAGCAGGCCCAACTCGTTAAAAAAGTTGCAAGACCTGAACTAAAGCGTCTGACAAAAACAGGAGAACAGGTTGCAGTAAAGAAACTGGTTAAGACCAGAAAGAGCCAAGATGGCGATGAGAAAGACCTCTGCTCGCCCTTGTAGCTCATTATACTCTGCTTATAATGTATTAACAGATTAAAAGAAACTCCCACCAGCACCTTGACATTTTACAATTACGCTGGAAGTTACCTTATAAAAGAGGAGAAATCCCTGATTCCTGGAAATCTCCGCCCTTTTCCCAGAAAATCCATGAATAATCCACCCCTTATTTAGCATGCAATCAAGAGATAGCCATAAATAGAGTTCACCAGCGATGTACAAGGGGTCTTCTCGATTGTTCTGAGAGAGAGCCACTGCTCTGTCTATGGGGTAGCCTGTTTGCTGTTTAATTAACTTTGCTTACATTTCCAACTTAAGGTTTGAGCTTGAATTCTTTCCTGCACAAAGCCAAGAACTTTCTTGGCCTTCAGGCAGGACCCCAGTTTTGGTGTTCACTTTCCAGTGTCAAAATGCAATTAGTCTAATTGAGAAACACTGCAAGTACAAAGCACACACCAGATTCCAAAGACAGTACAAATAATGGAATGTAAAATGTCTCACTGATAATTTTTACATTGATTGTGTATTGAAACAATGATATTTTCAATATCGGGGGTTAAATAAAATATATTATTAAAATTAAGTTCACCTGTTTCTCTCTGCCTTTTAGTGTGACTACTACAAAATTTCAAATGACATATGTGGCTCACCTATTTTGGTTGGACGGTACTGGTCTAGAGTCATTCACAGTTGTGCATTCTGCATGTCGCGATGGAATTCCTTCATTTGATAGATGGCTTGGTGCAGCTTTTTCTCTTAATTTGATGGCACTTAATTTCTGACAATTAAAGATCCTAACATCTTAAAACATGACGGCTTTCTGTTATTAGACTGTTCTTGATGCAGATGCTGCTAGAGGAAAGGCAAGAGTCGTCTCTATCTTTCCAGAAATCTCAGTCTCCAAAGTTCTGTAAGAGTTTCATTTCACTACCAGCAAACCATATACTGATTTCATACCATTAAGTACAAAATTCATAGACATAATTTCTGGCTTAATAAAATGGCTCCATCTCGTTTTGTTTAATTTCTAGTTATATTAGGACCCACATAATTCCCAAGTTCAATTGACTTTGAATTTACCGAAACCTTCTCCTAACAGGAGATGGTTTTGTTTACTAGTGAGAACTGAACTCTGACTTTTTTCTTTTGCCCAAGTTCCTTTCTAAGAGGCCTGGTGAATCACACCCACAAATGATAAAAATCTCACTAAACGGGTTTTATTAATCCAGTGTAAAGTGGTTTACTTCCCAACCTGATTAGGCATGGCATCACATGAGAGATAGAAGACCCCCTTATCTTAGGTCATGCATCCCAGCTGACCCCTATCTTAACCCAAGCTTCCTTTCCACTGACTCCAGGTCTTTAGACAAAGCTTCACTCTTTCAACCAATTGCCAACTAAAGAATCCTCAACACCCACCTATGACTTGTAAGCTCCTGCTTCCACACGTCCTGCCTTGTCGGCCCAATGTACACCTTCCATGTATAGATTTATGATTTTACCTGTAATTCCTGTCCCCATGAATGTACAAAAACCAAACTGCATTTTCTCAAGACCTCTTGAGAACTTGTCCCCAGGGGCCACCTTCTCACACATTCGGCTCTGAACAAACCTCTTTAAATTATTTCAGGGTTTGGATTTTTCTGTCTGACACCGGTAATTGCATTTTTGGCTTCATGGTCCACGAAAGGGGAGTCAGGAGACAGTAGCCACAATAACTTGAACAGCGAAGTCCTACAAAGACGTGTTAACTATTTAAAGGGGATACCTACTCCTAGGGAGTAGAGGAGAACCCTAAAGAACATGCTAGGCAGGGGAGAGTACTGGAGGGAGACATTAACTTGGAAGAGGCTGCCCTTCCCCATGGCTAGGACGCGGGTGTGATTGCTGCCGCCGGACTGCGGAGAAGTTCACTGGGTTGGCCCGGCCCAACCGAGTCCACAGTCAGCAGCTGAAGCTGGCAGGCAGGGCACCTGCAGGCCCTGTCTCCCCCGCAGCCGGGCGCAGGTAGGGCAAGCGGGAGGGCAGGAAATCAGCCAACGAAATCGGCCCTCCATCGCCCCCTGCTGGTAAAGCTTAACATCATGCCTGTTGCACAGGAGAAATGTTGTAAAGTCACAAGCAGAACAGGAAGGGTGGATTTGGAGCAGGCAGGCATTAAGTGACAACAGGCACACTTCCTCTAAAGGTGGAGAGTTTGATCTTTGGCTCTTGGGGGATTTTCAACAGGTCCATAAAAGACTTTTCCCTGGAAAGAATTTTCCCAACGTCCTTAATTCCTTAATGCAGTTTTGCAAGTCTTGAGTCAGGGTTGTAGTTTACCTTTTAAGTCTCCTCACAGATCTGGCCATGATGAGAGGTTTTGTTTTTGTTTTGTTTTGTTTTTTGCCTTACACAGTTCAGGAATAGTTCCACAATCACTCTCAGAAAACAACAGGCTTTGAATCATCTCTGTTACCCCAATCCCAAATTATACAGAATTAGGACTAAAATGTTTAAAATTAACTGATAATGATAGGGAAAAACCCCCACCCTGGGGCCCACTGCTGATTGGATATGTAAAGCTAGTTGCTGATTGGATACTTTTTGGATCCTACTGCTGATTGGATAACTCCTCATGCTCATAGTTGATTGGTTGTGTGTAACCCCAAGTGTATAAAACCAGAGGAAAACAACGAAGCGTGCTCAGAATTTCGTGGCATGCCTGTCTGAGCCTGCCGGTGGAATAAAGGCTGGTTCTCTGACTCTTTGTGTGCCGTTCGGTTCTTTCCCCAGTCAGTCGCTGTTAACACTAGCTATAACACTTGCCGTACACTTGCCGGAACAATAAGAGAGAGAGAGTGTGTGTATGTGTGTGTGTAGGCTGGGTATCCATAGAATGTGTATCTGGCCTAAAGGAAAATACAGCACACCTGATTTTGAAGAGTCTGAGAGGTGAGGGGTATAAGAGGGGGCAAACAGTCCAACGAATAGCCCAAGCACAGGACTTAAACACAGCATCACCAAGAATTAAGGCACGGAAGGGGACAGGAAAGGACCGAATAGTTTGGTTGATCCCAGTTGTTTGCTTGTAAGCTGTTGCGGTATTGGACGGGGGACCCCCAGGGTAGGATATTGCCCTTTGTCTGTTTTGTTTGTCTTGTGTAAAGGCGCCAGACCCGGGTGTTTGTCTACTTTTTGTGTCATTACGTTCTTCTCTTTAGTTTTCCTTTTTACTTATTCAGGAACCATGGGGCAGGGGAAGAGTACTCCTCTCTCCCTCACCCTATCCCATTGGAGTAATATCCGGGACCGGGCCCACGACTTGTCTGTCATCGTTCGCAAAGGCCCTTGGCAAACGTTTTGCGCCTCTGAATGGCCCTCCTTTGGCGTTGGATGGCCCTCAGACGGAACCTTTAACCTTTCTCTTATTTTTGCAGTAAAGAAAAGAATCTTTGCGCCACACCCTCAAGGACACCCGGATCAAGGCCCCTACATCATTGTGTGGCAAGACCTTGCCCAGAACCCGCCTCCTTGGGTGAAAGCGCGGGTACCCCACCCTTCAGGATCTCACCATGTGGGCACTTCTTGTACACCTCTGCTCCTCTTGGAATTGCTGTTGCTCCATAACTTGTTGACTATACCAAATTGGGAGAGCGGGGTGGTACAGACAAAATTCAAAAACAAGATTTTGCCCCTTTTAGGGGCTACATTGCAGAAAGAAGAAAGGAGATCCTCATTAGAGACTAGAGAACCAACACCCTCCAATTCTTTACACAATGAAATTACACACTTCCTTTATTACATGGATATAAACTAACACCCCCTCCATAACTGTCATTGGAGTAGAGGCCTTGGGACATTTAGGCAGGAAAGATGAGACCTCATCACATTCAGTAGAGAAGAAAAATATGGACTCTGTTGCAAGTTAAAAATTGTCAAAAAAGGTATTTGAAAGGGAGTACTGACAACAAAATTTTGAAGTGAGGTCCCAGTAAATATTAGACATCTGTGAAAGAGTCAGTGTTCGTTAGTTTGGAGTTTCAGTTTTAGAATATGTGACCTGAAACTAGATTATGGAGGCTGATTTTCTCTTGAGAATAGGGTTATGGAAGATGACCTGTTGTCCCCAAACTTCCTTCTATTCCCTGGAGCTCTTTGCAGTCAAAGTACAGCCACTTCAAGTTTTCATATGTCCTGCTATATGTTTCTCTTGCCTTTCAGTTGGTACTGTAAAGTTTCTGGTGGTGAAAGAAGCACACACAGAGAGAGAGAGAGAGAGTGGGCCCAAACAATGTGGCTTTATTGAGCGCTCCCAGATGAGGTTCGCAGGTCCCAAGAGAGGAGGATCCAAGGAGTCCCATCCATTTGGAGGGGGTGCGGGTCTTTATACTGTTTGGGCGGGCTAGGGACTCATTGGTGGGAAGAGCTGGGGATTTTCCACTGTGACCTTCGGTGGTTATTGAGAAATAGGAGGGGCTGGCAGTATTTACAAATCCAAGAACCGAAAACTTTCTTATCTGGATGGATATACAGGCGTTGTTGTTTTCAGCAGGGCCTGGCAGTTGTCCTTGGTGGGTCTGGTCTCGTGAGCCTTTTCTTTTTGATCTAGGGAGGGGAGGGGGCCCCGCCACCAGCCTTACAGGTATGACAAGGTGAAGGCTCTCGGAGTGAAGTCACATGGCAGAGTACAGAGTACAAATGCAAGGGGTTGGTGGTCAAGAAGCACTTCTCCTAGTCCCAACTCTGAAATTGGCATGCTGTAGGAAGAAAAAAAAGTCTCCTATCCCTTCTGGGTTTCAGGGTCCCTGTGTACAGAATTAGAGTCGGTCCAAATCCAAAGCAGAGAAGTCAAAGGATGAGAGAGACTACAGAGCTAGGATTTGGGGAAAAGGTGAAAAAAATGAGCAGCAGAGGCAAGAGCCTTTCACCTGATCTCCTGCTATTAGCTCTGGGGAAGGTGACTCACCCTGACTCACCCAGAATTGCCCATCATTCCTGGCCCACCACTCCCACTTTCTCCCCTGACCTCCTTGGTTAGAGACTTTCTGATGAGTCAGTAATGAATTGCCTTAGTCAACAGCTCAATAGGGACTACTGCCTAAGTACAGACATGTCATGTAAATGATTTCTTTCCACCTACTGAGATAATCTTGTTTGGAATTGGCACGCCTATGTGTACCCATGAACAGCAATTTTCCTGTGCTGTGCCTCTACCAACGTCCAGGTTTGCCACCTTCTGGGATACTTTGCATTGATGAAATATGTATCTTACACATTCCAACCTCTGTGGCCCTCTCCCAGCCTCTCATTTTCTTCTCCCCTTCTCTCCATGCAAAGGTCATCCATTCTTCCACCCTGCTCAAGTCCATTCTCTACCAGGACACATGCTCTCTTCCTTTCCCAATTCTCTAATTACTTCAAATTTCAGATGGCTTGATTTTCCCTCTCTCAGGAGTGGTCTGCCCTCAACTGGCTGTCAATAAATGTGACCATGATTGTTACCGAAAGTTTGGTAGTTGTCCCAGAGGAATGGAGAACAATGACAAGTGGTTTGTGGAAAAGGAAACAAAGGTTTATTAATTTGCTGGCAAATGGGAAGGATGGTAGACACTCATCTTAAAGAATCATTGTCCCCTCCGTTTAAGTAGAAATACAGGGCTTTTTAAAGGGGGGAGGGTCAGCTTTTGGCTACTGTTGTTTCATTATAGTTGGTGGTTTTGGTTGACCTTATCTCCAGTGAAGATGATCTCCTGACCTTTGTCTGGATAATTCTGTTGAGCCATCTCCTGTGGTTTAAGATACTAGAAAACAAAGGACATTTTTCTGCCCCTTTGATTACTGGCCTCAGGCAGGAATGCAGGTTTTAATTCCCAAAAAGAGTGAGGGGTTTTAAAGAGACAACTTGTAGAACATTTTGCCCTCTTTCAGACCTTTCCCTCTGTTACATGATGATCATGATAAAGATATCACTCAATAGTTCCCTATTATAAACAATTGTGGGCCATCTCCTGTGTTATCCTCCTGTTTTATTTAATGTGTGCCACCAAAATTGTAGGTATCATGCTTCATAATATAATTCTATTTTCAGAGGTTACTAGAGAAAAGAGTTTACATTCTGGTTTGATGACCTTCTTCATCAAACTGTATAAAGTATCTAACTGATATGTGGGATGAACTCACCTCTCCAAATCTCATATCCTCAGACCTTCCCAGAACATTCACATATAGGTGGGCACTAGGAAAACAATAGGGCTCAAAAACAATTCCTTTTAGCTCTCCCAGAAGTGACCCTCTGAAGGTGAATTTGATCTGACATTCCTTACCTGAAACCAAATATAATGCAAACATCCTTTGACCTATCACACTGGAAATAGAGTTTATGACTAGAGAGCTCTTTCCCCTATTGACTTTACACATGTTTTTTCAGGCTTATAGTTTCTTTTATGGGGAAGACTGAAAGGTGTGTGGTAGGTAAAAGGCAATTCACTTTTCCCACTCTGCCCAAAGTTGGCAATCAACCATCAAGTTCTGAGTGGGGAGTATGAGGGTCTCTCCCTGTGCGTGTGAGTGTCCATGTGAGGCTGGATGAACTGCTGTCAGAGGATTCTATGCTGACAGATGGCTGGAAATAGAAATCCTGAGGATTGTTCCAATCTCACAGTTCTGTGAATCTCTTTTCCATGCATGGGGAGAGAGACAAAGAGAGCAAGCCCAAGTTCCTGAAGTCCTCATCTTGACAGTTGGTCAAATCTTGTCTTAAAGATTTCCTGCATAGATATCTTACCTTATTAACTAAACTATAGGTTCCCCCGAAGCAGAGTGCACCACCTTTCTTCTCCTGCTCCAGTCTCCACAGTAGGTCACCTATACCTCAGCATTTAAGAGGTGCTCAATGACCACCAGATTCCTTCATGCTTTCAATGGCATGCTTTAAAGTTACTGCTAGAAGTAAGATTCCAGGGATATGGAAATACAGTTAAGACATGGTCCCTGCACAAGAAAACCTATAACATAAGCGTTCAGAGAGATTGACTTGTAATAAAATTCTAACAGTTATGGGTGTTAGCAGAGTGATGGAAATTCAAAAGAGGAAAATGTACATTTTAGCTGGGAAGATGGATTAGTAAGATTTGACAGAAGAAATTCTTTAGACCTGGGACTCCAAGGATGAATAATGTTTTACCAGGTGAAAAGTGAATAACTAAAAACTCATATAAGTTGAACACTCTACCCAACAACTGCAGAATACACATGCTTCTCAAGTACACATGGAGCAATCTCCAGGACAGACCATATATTGGGCCACATAACAAATCTCAGTAAATTTAAAAGAAATAAATCCATACAAAGTATGTTCTCTGACCACAATGCAATTAAATTAGATCAAGAACAGAAGGAAGTTTGACAAATTCACAATCATGTGGAAATTAAACAACATACTCCTAAATAACCAATGGGTCAAAGAAGAAATAACAGGAGAAATTAGAAAATATTTTGAGATGAATGAAAACAAAAATAAAACTTATCAAACTTATGGATGCAGTGAAAGGAATACTTAAAGAGAAATGTAAATGCCTATAAATGCCTACATTAAAGAAAAAAGATCTCAGTTTAATAAACTAAACTTTTACCTTATGACCCTAGAAAAAGAAGGGCAAACTAAACTGAAAGCAAGCAGAAATAAAGACAAAATAAATATTAGAGCAGAAATAAATGAGAAAATATAAACACAACACACAAAATCAACAAAACAATTCCTTGAAAAAAATCAATAAAACTGCCAAACTTTTAGCTTAAGGAAAAAGAGGATATTCAAATTACTAAAATCAGGATATAAGAGAAAAAATAACTACAGAATAAAAAAGATTATAAGAAAATACTATAAGCAACTATATGCCAACAAATTAGATAATTCAGATGAACTGCACAAATTTCTAGACAGACACAAAATACCAAAACTTTCTTAGGAGCAAAAACAAAATCTGAACAAGCCTGCAAGAAATAAAGGGACTGAATTAGTAATAATAATAATAATAAAAACTTCCCACAAGAAAATCCCAGGTCCAGATAACTTCATTGGTGAATTCTATCAAATGTTTAAAGAATTACCACTAATCCTTTCAAACTCTTTCAAAAAATAGAAGAGGAAGGAACATTTCCCAATTTATTCTATATGGCCAGTATTACTCTGATACCAAAACCCAACAAAGACATCACAAGAAATGAAAACAGTATACCAGTAGCCCTGTGGATATATATAGATACACACATACACACACACCCCTACCTAAAAAATATATTAGCAAACCAAATCCAACAATAGATAAGAAGATTATATACCATGCCCAATTTGGATATTTCCCAGGCATGCAAGGTTGGTTCAACATCTACAACTCAAACAATGTAATACACAATATGAAAAAGAATAAAGGACAAAACTCACATGATCATCTCAACAGATGCAGAAAAAATATTTGACAATCTTCAGCATCCTTTCATAATAAAAACATGGAATAGACTAGAGAATGTCTTCAACCTGATAAAGGCCATCTACAAAAAACCTACAGCTAACATCACATTTAATGGTAAAAGACTCAAAGTTTTCCCTACCCCACCTCAAATCACGAACAAAACAAGGATGTCCACTTTCACCAATTTTACTCAATGTCGTACTGGCATTTCTAGTCAGAGCAATTAGGCAAGAAAAAGAAGTAAAAGCCATTCACATTGGAAAAAAAGAGGTAAAATTATCTCTGTTGGCTGATTCTGTGATTTTGTATGTAGAAAATCCTAAGAATACACACACACACAAAAGATGATTAGAGCTGATAAACTACCTCAGCAAGATTGCAGGATACAATTATCAATATACAAAAATCCATTATATTTCTATATACTAGCAATGAAAAATCCAAAAAGGAAATGAAGAAAACAATTCTATCTACAATAGCATCAGAAAGAATAAAATACCTAGGAATAAATTTAACAAATAAAATGCAAGACTTGTAAACTAAATACTATAAAACATCACTGAAAGAAATTAAAGAATACCTAAATACATGGAAAGATATCCCTTGTTAATGGCTTGGAAGATTTAATATTTTTAAGGTGGAAATACTCCCCACATTGATCTACAAATTCAACATAATCCCAAGCAAAGTTCCAATTGCATTTTTTGCAGAAATTACAAGCTGATCCTAAAATTCACATGGAAATGCAAGGGACCAGGAATAGCCAAACCAACCTTAAAAAAGAAAAAAGTTGGAAGACTTACACTTTTTGGTTTCAGAACATACTAGAAAGCTACAGTAATCAAGGCTGTGTAGTAAGAACAGACAGAGATCGATGGAATAGAATTGACACTCCATGAATAAAACCATGAATCCATAGTCAGGTGATTTTCCAAAAGGGTACCAACAAAATTCAATGGGGGAAATGTTTTCTCAACAAATGGTGCTGGGACAACTGAATATCTACATGCAAGAGAATGAAGTTGGGTTCTCTACCTCACAATGCATACAAAAAACAATTCAAAATTGACCAAAGACTTATATATAAGAGCTAAAACTATACAATTCTTAGAAAAAACATAGGTGTATGGCCGGGCGCTTGGCTCACGCCTGTAATCCTAGCACTCTGGGAGGCCAAGGCGGGCGGATTGCTCGAGGTCAGGAGTTTTTCGAAACCAGCCTGAGCAAGAGTGAGACTCCGTCTCTACTATAAATAGAAATTATTTGGCCAACTAATATATATAGAAAAAATTAGCCAGGCATGGTGGCGCATGACTGTAGTCCCAGCTACTCGGGAGGCTGAGGTAGCAGGATTGCTTGAGCCCAGGAGTTTGAGGTTGCTGTGAGCTAGGCTGACGCCAGGGCACTCACTCTAGCCTGGGAATACAAAGCGAGACTCTGTCTCAAAAAAAAAAAAAAAAAAAAAGAAAAGAAAAGAAAAAACATAGGCGTAAATCTCTGTGACCTTGGATTATACAATAGTTTCTTAAATGTGACCAAAGCTCAAGAAACAAAAGAAAAGAAATTGGACTTCATCGAAATTATAGTCATCCTTTGGTATCCACAAGGGATTGGTTCTATAAAACCCCCCATACCAAAACTCATATATGCTCAAGTCCTTTGTATAAAATTGTGTAGTATTTGCATATAACCTATGCATATCCTCCCATATACTTAAAGTCATCTCTAGATTACTTAAGACCTAATACAATGTTAATGCTACGTAAATAGTTGTTATATTGCATTTTATTTGTATTTTTATTGTTGTTGTATTTTTTTACGGTTTTCTTTTTCCCTAAATATTTCTGATCTGAGGTTGGTTGAATCTGCAGGTACAGACCCTGCAGATATGACAAGCTGACCATAAACTTTTGTGCTTCAAAGGACACTTTGAAGAGAGAGTAGAAAGACCACTCACAAAATGAAAAAAAAATTTTTTTTTGTCAATCATATAACTGATAACAGATTAGTATCTAGAATATATAAAGATTTTTACAACTCAATAACAAAAAAGTAATAATCTCATTTTAAAATGGCCAAAGGGTCTGAACATTTTTTCAAAGAAATATATGAATGGCCAACGAGCACATGAAAAGATGCTCAACATTATTAGCCATCATGCAAATCAAAAATACTTCATACCCATTGGGATGGCTATAATTTAAGAAAAGGGGGGACAATTACAAATGTTAGTGAGGATATGGAGAAACTGGAACCCTCCTACATTGCTGGTGGAAATGTAAAATGGTGCAGCCGCTTAGAAAACAATTTGGCAGTTTCTAAAAAGTTAAACACATGATCCACCTAGGTTTTCTGTCAAAGAAAACTGAAATCATATGTCTGTAGGAAAAAAACACACACATGAATGTTCCCAACAATATTATTCATAATAGCCAAAAAGTGGAAATAGGTTGGGCACAGTGGCTCACACCTGTAATCCTAGCACTCAAGGAAGCCAAGGCGGGAGGATTGCTTAAGGTCATGAGTTCAAGACCAGCCTGAGCAAGAACAAGACTCTATCTCTAGAAAAAATAGAAAAATCGGTTGGGTGTGATGGTACACACTTGTGGTTCCAGCTACTAAGGAAGCTGAGGCAGGAGGATCACTTAAGCCCAGGAGTTTGAGGTTGTAGTGAGCTATGATCATGCCACTGCACTCTAGTCAGAGTGATAGAGCAAGACTCTGCCTCAAAAAAAAAAAAAGTGGACATAACCCAAATGTCTATCAATTGATAAGTAAACAAAATGTGGTATATCCATGCAGTGAAATATTATTCAGCCATTTAAAAGGAATAAAGTATTGATATATGCTACAACATGAATGAACCTTGAAAATGTTATGCAAAGTGAAAGAAATCAGATACAAAAATCCACATATTGTATGATTCCATTTATATGAGATGTCCAGAGTAGGCAAATATATAGAGAAAGAAAATAGATTTGTGATTAGGGGAAAACATATCAATAGAAAGTGACAGCTAATGTGCATCACTCATGTGTTTGGCATGATGAAAATGTTCTGGAATTAGTGTGATGATTGCACAACTTTGTGAATATATTAAAAACTTCTAAATTATACACTATAAAAGAGTTTTATGTACACAATTGGCCCTCCATATCTGTGGGTTCCTCATCCACAGATTCAACCAACTGCAGACCAAAAATATTTGGGGAAAAAAGCAATAAAAAGTAACAATACAATAAAATATAAAATTTTAAAAACACAGTATAACAACTATTTGCATAGCATTTATACTGTATTAGGTATTGCAGGTTAAGTATCCCTCTTCTGAAAAGCTTGGGACCAGAAGTGTTTCAGATTTCAGATTTTGGAAAATTTGCATATACATAATGAAATATCTTGGGGATGGGGCCAAGTCTAAACACAAAATTCAATTATGTTTCATATACACTTCATATACATAGTCTGAATATAATTTTATAATTGTATTTTTAATAATTTTGTGCACAAAGTTTTTGTGTGTATGCACAAAGTTTTGACTACATTTTGACTGCAAGTCAAAATGGAATTTTGATTCTGATGGAATCAGAATCATGATGTGATATACTTAGCATAGTACAAAGTGGAACTAATACCTGTATTTGATTGCTTGCTGCAATAATGTTAAAGGAGAAAGCAGAGCACAAAAATCAATGGGCTTTAGTAATTCATTCTGCAAAAGTTTATGGATTTCTTGCCAAATCATGCAACTGTGCTAGTTGCTTTAAAGTGTACAAAGCTGAGCAGTGCTCAGCTCCTCTCCAAGTCTCTTAGAAGATAATGGACTAACTTAGTAGAGGACACAGTAGACTGAGAGCCCAAGGAGGGTTAGTTCTGCTTGCCTACCCGAATACTGGGCATGGCAGGGCAAGCCACCAGGATTCCAGTTCTGCAAGTCCCAGACAGGCCTCCCCAGGAAGAGAATGGCTAGAGACATGAAGGTTGACAGGCTGCCCAAAGAAAGACACTTAAAGAAGTTACAGAATGAAGGTCACACTTTGATCTCCCGGACAGGAGAGAGAATGGCTGTGTACCTCCTGTCTGGGGCCCCTGACTGAGAAGAGAGAGGGATTGGGCCAGATTACTCTGACTCCTGACCTTACTTAGTATAAATTCCCCTAGAACAGAGGGCAGGGGAAGGGATTTTGTAAGAAACAGAACAAAAAACTCAAATATAAGAGTTGCCACATGATAGGCCTTATCAGATATTAAGAGAACAAGTGGATTTTAGGACCAGAGCCAAGAAGGAGACACACGAAGCCTCATGTGTAGCAAAATGCTCTTTATTTTGAGCATCTGGGTGCAGATGGGTGGAGGCAAAAAAGCGTCCACCACAAGGGAGGGGAAAGCCTTGGGTTAAAACAGCCGCTTGTAATAAATTCTTTTTCAAACAACGAGCTCCTAGGACCCCTGCCCCAGTCATATCCATCCTTCAGCTCCGGTGTTGTCCTTATCAGGAGAGATGGGGAGGGATAAACTTCATCCCTATGGGGGCGGGGGAAGGAATGGTAGCTGCAGCTGTCTTAGATTTACGTCAGGGGACTCTCCAGACTCCTGCAGCTATTGTTTTACAAGCCTACATTTTCCATTAGCCACATTCTGTCCTATACATACTTTCCAGGTTCCCACCTGGAACAAACCTAGCAGGGGAAGGGATAATTTTTAAGAAGTGCAACCTGGGTTGGAGGAGATTGTCCTTCTCCTTCTTCAGCAAAGTGACCACATGGGGCCTAGTGGAATAACGGGGCCTAGCCTAGTACCAAGTGATAGAAGGGACAGCATCATGCAAAGACAAACACCAGACTGAACATAACGGTTACTCATGTCACAGGAATGTGGAAACACAGCCAAGACTACAGAGAAGGGAAGAGACATAAATCTGGGATCTGCTGGACACAGCAGCAGGAACATCCCAGCTTTCATGATTGGGGAAGGGGGATGGATTGGAATAACAACTATTCTGCTACTGTTTTTATTGTTAGCTGTGCCTCTCCAACTCTTCCCCTCTGAGTTGGTGGGCCCTCTGAGGTTAAACAGAATACAAGGCAAAATTCTAGAAGTGATCCAAGAAAATACAAGTTAAGTTCTAGGGAAAGTGAGTGTGCTTCAAAAGAAGATAAGATAGCATCAGCTTGGAGACCAGGAAGAGATTCTATCCAAGTAGTGACATATGAACTTAAAACGATGTGAAAGATTTAAAAAATGGTTTTCTGATCACAGTAATAATATAAATTTGGTTTGATAAATATAAAAGACACAAAGAAGAAAATGATATCAAAGTATTCTACTGTTCAGGAAAAATCACCACTACCATTTGGGGGGCTATATCTTTACACATTTTATTTATTTATATCTATATCTATCTATCTATCTACAGGTATCTATGGAATCTATTCATATGAGTAGATATAGATCTAAAATTGCATAAAGGTTGTGATTGATAAGGATTTTGACAGGGAAGTGAACATTCTGAGAGAGAGCGCAATCTGAGTACAGGGAAAAGGACAGAGAGGCCATAGAGTATTCCAGAAAGAGCATGAGCTGAACAGCACTGGGTTCTAATCCCACCTCTGCCTCTGTGGAAACCCAAGCAAGTTACTTAACCATGCTGAACCTCAGTTACCCTCCTGTATAACATGTAGATAATAATACTTGGTAGAGTTGCTTTAAGGGTCAGAGACACTCTTATGTCTCAAGTGCACTTGTCAAGCATGCAGTAGAGTGCCTAGGGAGTGGTGGGCACCGAGCACATGCTGATAGTGTACAGCAGGCTGCTTGAATAGCTGTATGTGGTTCTGCTTGCTTTTGGTGAAGAAAATATGTAAGTGAGGGAGGAGCTAGGGACAACTCACTTTTTTTTTTTTTTGAGACAGAGTCTCACTTTATTGCCCAGGCTAGAGTGAGTGCCGTGGCATCAGCCTAGCTCACAGCAACCTCAAACTCCTGGGCTCAAGCAATCCTGCTGCCTCAGCCTCCCGAGTAGCTGGGACTACAGGCATGCGCCACCATGCCTGGCTAATTTTTTCTATATATAGTTGGCCAATTAATTTCTTTCTATTTATAGTAGAGATGGGGTCTCGCTCTTGCTCAGGCTGGTCTCGAACTCCTGAGCTCAAATGATCCACCCATCTCGGCCTCCCAGAGAGCTGGGATTACAGGCGTGAGCCACCGCGCCCGGCCTGGGACAACTCACTTATTAACACTATAGCCCATGGATCACAAGGATTTCAGATCTCAGTTAACTGTAAGAGCAAATTAGCCAGAAATAGTAATGTAATCACACCAGACCAATCTGGCTCAAGTTTTATGTAACAAAGTTATGAGTTGTTTTTCAGTTGCTATGGACCCCCAGGCTGGAGCTCATGTAACCTGAGCATGCCCAGATGAACCAAGCATGCAACATAGGTGGAACTTAAGCCCTCAGGCTGAGGAAGACTGATTTAAGAAGAGGACGTCACATGCCAGGATCCAGGATCCAATCAGATCTATCACTGTGATGACCTTATAGTATAGTCCAGTCAAACATGACTCCTGGCATCACCCCATTGCAAGATCCAACCAGATCATGCCTCATTACCCTATACTTATAAAACCTCACCCAGCCCCCAGCTTTGGGAGACAGATTTGAGCGGTTCCTTCTGTCTCCTTGTGAATGGATTTTCAATAAAGCTTTTCTATTTTCAAAGGCCAGTTCCATGTTGTTGGCTTCTATGCACATTGGGCAGTGAGCCCATTGATTGCTCTCTAACAGTAATAGGTCTTTGGAAAGTATTGATGAACTGTCCTCAAGCAACAACCCACCCATTTTCTGGAGAAATCACAAGCTGCACCGTACACTTAGCCCAGTCTCTTGCCTAGCGATTTCCCTCTGATCAGCCACAATGCACAAGGCAATAGGCCAAGGTTACTAGTGTCAACTGAAAAGAAGTCAAACTCCGTAAAATAATTTAAAGAACCAAATTTGAGGACCATGCCCAAGAAGCCTTGAGCAAGTGGACTCACTGTGGTTGAGTTACAGTTTGGTTTTATACATTGTAAGGAGAACAGGAATTACATGTAAAGTAAGTAAATCAATACATGGAAGGCGTACATTGGTTTGGCCTGAAAAGATAGGCCATCACAAGGGGCAGGGGAGAGCTTACAAGTTATAGGTGGTTTTAAAGACTCTGATTTGTAATTGAGTAAAAAAATGAAGCTTTATCTAAAGGCTTGAAATATTTTAAGTTAAGGAAGTTTGTTAATCAGAGACAAGCCACCAAGCATATACCCAGACTCAAGTGATTGGTTATGGAAATTGAGGACATGCAGGTTTGTTTTGCATAGCCTTTTGTCTATTAATGAGTTGCAAAGGAGCGGAGCATGATGAGGCCTCCCTTCTCATGGCTGGCACCTCAGTTTTAGGGTACCTCCTTGGCCAAGAGGTGGTCTTTTCAGTCAGCTGGGGGCAAGCTTAAGATATTATTTTAATTTACACTAGCTATTTTTTTTACTGTTATTTTAAAATCCATGTTCCTTGAAAAACTCTTCTGACCCTCAGAAAGCAGGGTAACAGAAAGACATTGTTATTTAACTGTTGATTCACTTGAGTTGGGCAGATAATCTTTCTTTTCTGGTTTTCCCTGAAACAAGGATGCAGGTTCCTGTCCCTGAACAAAAAGCATCAGCATAGGGACAGTCACTCAGGGCCACCAATTGGAGTATCTGTTTGCATAATCCATTTTTCTCTCAGTTATTCAATATAAAAGTTAATTGCTCATCCATCTCTGGCAAAGGAAACCATTATCATGTCCTTACTGCGATTTGGATCTAATTTAGATGTCAGCTACACTTCTGAGCCCTCAATTCATTACGTCACCTAGCCAAACAGATGGTGTCTCCTAATCAGCATGAGGGCAGAATGACTTGGAGAGCTTGGAGATCAGTCAATAAAAGCCTATTTACAGTGCCATTTAGTATGGCAATCTTTCCCAGAAGAGCCATTTCATTCTCAGAGAATTAACAGACCATAAAAATAGCCCTAAATCTTTGGGAGAGACAGACTGGGGGAAATTAAGAGAGGCAATCAGTATTCAAGGCAGAGGGGGAGGGGAAGGGGGGGTTCTGAAAGGGAACATAGCATAAATGGTGGTGACTGGGAGAATTAAAAAGCCACGAGAGCCGACATCCACATTCTGGCTACTGCAGCCCCAGCAGCTGAGAATGCAGCCTCCCTCACTGAACTCAGTTGCTCACCTCTGCAAAGAGGCAGCCTTGAGTTATTCCATCAGTGTTCACTGGAGCCCTCTGTCAATGGAAAAAAGCCAAAATCTGCAAAATAATTTTAAAGAGATTTATTCTGAGCCAAATTTGAGGACCATGACCCGGAGCCACTGCCAAGAGGCCTTGGGCAAGTGGACTTGCTGTGGCTGGGTTACAGTTTGGTTTTTATACATTTTAGAGACAAGGGTTACAGGTAAAGCCATCAATCAATGTGTGGGAGGCATACATCGGTTTGGCCCAAAAAGGAGGGCCATCTCGAAATGGGGGGGGAGGGGCTTATCAGTTATAGGTGGGTTTAAAGATTCTTTAGATTGTAATTGGCTAAAGACATGAAGCTTTGTCTAAAGACCTGTAATGTTTTAACATAAACTGTTTACCAGAGATAAGCCACCATTTGTTGCAAATTGAGGGCCTGCAGGTTTGTCTTGCATACCCTTAGGCTTGTTAATGGGTTACAAAGGAAGTCTCCAAGAAGGGAGGGGACATGATAAGGCCTGTCTGACCTTCCTCCTCCTGGCAGGCAACTTTGCCCTTGAATGTTCCTTTGGCCATGAGGGGGTCCATTCAGTCAGCCGGTGGGAGGGGGAGAGCATTTTAGTTCACACCTCCCATGTACAGGACACCAGCAGGCTCCATGGGCAATACAAAGATGGATGCAAAAAGAGTTCTGCTGCTAGGGTGCTCGTAACCCAATGTCCATGCATGGCCACAGTACTCAACAACATACGACGTGCCAGGAACCAGTGAGGGAGCTCAAGTAGAAAATTATGCTTATCTTTTCTACTGGAAAGAGCTGTTTGCCTGTAGTAAACAGAAAGCTTTTGCTTCCAATGATCAATGCTACTTTTGTGTAATCTAGTCTCATACTTGTTCAAATACAGATTATAAAAATAAATCATTCTTTTTAGTTATAATATATAGATTATATAAAATTATATACTTTCTAATTTTAAAAATCAGGATAATATTTATAATATGATAAAACTGAATATTAACAAAACCAAATTCTACCTACTCATTTTCTACTTAAAGACATAATAAAAATATATGCAATATAAAATTATATAAATTTTAAGAAGGGATGGTTGTATTAATAACAAATACAAAAGTCTTTAATAGAAGAGGCAGGAGAGCTTCTGCTTAGTCTGGGAAATTCTGTGCCCACTACCACACCTGCTCATCTCCCCTACAAACACCCTGGCAAAGAACTAAGAGAAAGAACAGAAAAGAATTTGAGGAGCTACAATGAACCCAAGATCCATTGTTTAGTGATAACTACTTTTCATTTGAAAATACTGTAAGAATAATCTGTGTCAAGCCTAAAATCATGCAAATGTCTTTCTTTATCTGTGTAAGTGCTTTCCTATACAAATGACCCTCTCATAGCATTGCTTACAGGAATCAACCAATTCTGGGACAGTTTGGTTAGAACACAGTATTATGAAAATGACGGCACAGTCTAATCTCGGCCATAGATCTTCCCCTAGATTTTCATAGGGTTGGCCCCTTGTCATTCAATTCTTTGGTCAGATGTCACTGGCTGGATGTGGAGAAAGGAGGGAGTGGCATCAGGGATGTACCCAGGTTTCGTGTTTGCTGAATGGGACGGATAGCAGTTATACCAAGCAAGACAGGGAATTTAGGAGAAAGTGCAGGTTTGTGGGGAAAGGGGTGTACAAGAGTGGAGGAGAGGAGAGGAGAGGATTAATTCAGGTCAGTTAATGGACATGTGGTCTGTGGAATACCAAGGTGGGAATGTCCAACACACAACGGAATAAATAATTCTGGGACACAGGCAAGAAATGTTGCACAGAGAGTAGAGAGAACATCAGCATACACATGAGAGTAAAAAAAATCATAAATGTACATAAGATCACTCCAAGAGGAGGGCAGAGAGTAAATACAGTGAGCCCAGAACCCTAAAACACATCAATATTTAAGGGACAGAGGAAATGAATGCAGTGACAATAACTAAGAAAGAATGGCTAGAGAAGAACAAAATAAGTATCAAGGGAAGATTTATAATGTCAGTATGACAAAGGAGTCAAGTAAGACATGGGCTGAAAAACTGAAATATGCCCATTGAATTACGTCCTTCACTATCGTATTTTCAATAGCTTGACAGGAATAGAAACCAGTGGGTTGAGTGAACCGGGTAAGGTGGGAAGATGTGGAGATAATATGTATGTATACCTTTTTTCTCCTAAATTAGAGAGAAAGAAAATAGAGCAATAGCTAGAAGAGAGATGAAGAATCTAGGAAGGGAATTTTTTTAAAAATGGAAGAATATGAGAAGCCAATTCTCCCCGGGGACTGGTCTGTAAGAACTATTACTGCCTTAAAGCAGTGGCCCTTTGTCAAGGAGAGATGATATTACTGCATGTAACTCCCTATCCTTAAAACCAAGGGAAACCAGTCTCCATACACAGAATATAATTAGTGACATACTGAATAGTTTTCAGTTTTCTGGCTAAGGCTGACATTCCCTTTCTAATCCATTCTCCTCCACTACCAAGAACCTCAAATGCACTCTACTCTTGTCAACACTCTGCTCCAAAACCTTTAAGGACACCTAACAGAATATTGTCCAAGTTCTTTAATTAGCATTCAAGGTCCTCCCCCACTGCAAACTCAAGCCTACTTTTCATTATTCTGACTCTGCTTTAGTCACAAATTTTTGCCTTTTCACATTCACTGTTGTCCATGACAGAGCTCCAATCCCATAGTCTACCTCTATTCTTCTGCCTACTGTTTGCTCTTTCTGAAATATACTCTCAATTTATTTACATTCTAATCATCCTTCAAGGCCTACTTAAGCCCCAATCTCAAGAATATTTCTTTGAAACTGTTTTATTCACTGTGATAGCTACCTGAAATTTCATTCAAAACACTTATAAATTGTCTTTGCTGTTTCTATATATCTGTTCCTTCTACCTACTGAGATTATAGATTATTTCAGGGCAGGGACTGAGTCTTTAATTCCTGAGCCCAGTGCAGGTAGCCAGCCTAATATACATGATCAATAATTGCTGATGGTGACTCCCAATTCTGGCATAAGAATACCTATAGTTATTACCAATTTTCTCAAAATATTTAACTTTGTTTTAAACAAAGTTCCACAAGGATCACACAGTATTTTTTAAGAAGGATGTCAAGAACAGGGTAATGCAGCTTCATGTTGGGCCTGGGCCTAAATAGACATCTGAATTTACAAGCCTATTTCCTTCATGATCATGTACAGACAGCTACTTGGAGCAAGAGAAGTCACAGAGGCTATCTGAAGAGTGAAAGAAAGCAAAGCTGGCAGACACTTCTTGTGCTGTGTGTCTTTCTATAAACTACAGGCGGGGTGATTCAATATTTGAGATCCCAAATAATTGTCTTAGGTCTTCTGCATCAATTATACTTCAAAATGCCACACAGTAAGGAGAATGGAAAAATACACATTGCATATTTGTTACCAATTATACTGTCTGTACTATGAAAGAAGATGCAAATTTTCCACTGTTGTGTTCTGGTAACATGATATGGAAAAAAGTGTAGCAGAGTAATATTCATTAAAAAAAAAAATTTGAATCATCTGATTATTTTTCAGATATTTAACATCATCATTTACCAAGATTGTGGTTTCTACATACTAATTAGAGACAATTTATCACACAAATAGGCAAAAAAAACAAAATACCTCAAATAATCTGGCACAAACTGATGTTGTCCCTGGTTATCACATTAAGCTGGGGTAAAGTGGAAACTTGTTCTAATTTGCAAGGAGAATTTAATTTTCCCAGACAGAGGTCATTAATAATGTTGTGAAAACTTAAAAACACCTCACCGTGGAACAAATTCCATCTTCTGTTTATTGTCAGAGCTTGAAAAACAAAATACAACTTTCCAACAAATATGGCAGTTGTGAGTCTTTATAATCTCAAACAGTGAAGATCATGGTGTAGAAAAGAATAAAGGTATATTATATTAGAGTTACACATTCTTGAATCTGTATTTCTAGGATAGCTAATGTGGGGCAAACCAAACCCAAAAGTTAAGTTAATATTATATGCTGTAACAGGCCTATTTAAAAAATAGATCAAAACAGGCCGGGCGCGGTGGCTCACACCTGTAATCCTAGCTCTCTGGGAGGCCGAGGTGGGCGGATCTTTGAGCTCAGGAGTTCGAGACCAGCCTGAGCAAGAGCGAGACCCCATCTCTACTATAAATAGAAAGAAATTAATTGGCCAACTAATATATATAGAAAAAATTAGCCGGGCATGGTGGCGCATGCCTGTAGTCCCAGCTACTTGGGAGGCTGAGGCAGCAGGATTGCTTGAGCCCAGGAGTTTGAGGTTGCTGTGAGCTAGGCTGACGCCACAGCACTCACTCTAGCCTGGGCAACAAAGCGAGACTCTGTCTCAAAAAAAAAAAAAAAATAGATCAAAACAAAACTCAAGAAAAGGCCATACGACAGCTCTTGGACAAATTTTCATTTGGAAATTACCTTGCTTTCATTGTTCATATTTTGTCCCAATGGCCCTAAAATTAATTACAGAGCTTTATTTCAATCAACTCCAACAATACTAGCAGCATTATTCACATTACATAACTTTAAATCAATCACTTTATCACATCTAGGATTAGAACCAAACGGGAGCTGAAAATTACCCAATCGCTTTTATTACAGGTTTCCAATTTTAAGCTGCATTGCAATGCTAAGAGGTCAGATCCCATGGCCTGGAGAGGTAAGCAAGCAGATGGAGCACTGGACTGGTTCTCAGGAGGGCTCAGTTAATTATTCAGATTCTGCCTGTCTCATCTAAAACAGCCACTTAAGTTCTCAAAATCTGTATTCTCATAATAAGAAAGGAAGTAGACTAGATGAGCTTTAAGGCTGTTTTAATATTTAATACAGAATAAATCTTTAGAAAAAATGTAGAATGCATGTTTTAAAGCTTTACTGAACATTTATACTTTGTCTCTCTCATAAATCAATCCTTTGAAGATATGACTACTTGGGAAACAAATTGTATTCAACCCATCAATTTCATCAAGGGCAGGGAATGAGAAGGCAAGTCATAGAAACTAAAATTCCTCTTCCCCAAGGTGGGTTATAGAAACCAGAACCCCTTTTCCTCAAACCAGTCATAAAACCTAAAAATATTACTCCCCTACCCTTCTGTGTAAGAGCTGGCCATAAAGAAACTCTCTGAAGTACCCTGTTTAAGAGTGGGTCATAAGACCCCCATTCCAGAAAGGGTCCTGCCCCATATCATGCTACAACAGAGAAATGCAGAGGAATACAACAGACAGGCCTTGCTAGGTTTTCCCACTCTTATTACCATTAGCTCATACCGTTTTTTGTTCAATCACACTTCTACACAGCTGTCCCTACTTCATCAAATCTAAGCATAAAATCAGATAGCCTTCCCTGTACCTTTGGGTCTTCACTCTTAAGGCTCCTGTGTCATGCCAAACTTTGATCAAATGCAGTAAATTATTATGCTTTTCTCTTATTAATCTGTCTTTTGTTATAGGAGCATCAGCTGTGACCCTTTATGGTGGGAAAGAAAAGGATCAACCCTTTCCACCCTTATTCTGCCTCTGTCTCTGTTCATGTTTTCTCCCTTAACTCAAACTGACAGGACTGTTACACTTTTATCAGAAGATGAACCTTTTTTTTCCTTCAAAATTCAACTGGTCAGACCAATGACAATTCTGCCAAGTAGTGTCTAACAGTAGCCTCAAGAGAGAGATTTTGGGGGACAACTATGCATCTTCCATGTAGTTGTAGAGTGCATATCTAACTTTCTTTAAATTACCTGTGTGGGTCTGTCATCCCAGAATTTTTAATATTACAAGTAATGAGTTTATGTATAAAAATGCATTTCCTTTTCTATGTTCTAAAAATTATCTATTTTGGGATGCTCTCTAAAAATGTAGAATCAAAACTCCTAGTTTACATCCATAGCTCTCTGCTACTTAGCAGCTCAGTGACCCTTTATACCTTATTGGACATCATCATGTCCAATAGTAATTGATTTATTAAGTGCCTATTATGCTTACCGCATAAACATCTTGAGGGTAAGGTCTGCCTCTTTTTGCACAGGAATTTAAAAAATAATAGCTAACACTTTTCATGCCAGGCACTGGGCTAACATGTATTTCTTCATAACCATCACTACTGCTACTTCCATTTTACAAGTGAAAAAAGTAATGTTTTGAGAAGTTAAACCCAAGGTCATGGCTAGTATGTTGCCACTTTGAGATTTGCACTCAGATCTGCCTAAACCCAAATCTCATTATCTGGAAATTAGCAAGTTAGCTAACATTATTTTGATGTGTATAAATTCCTTTCAGGAATGAATATGATTTGTTCATGGCTGCTGTTAGCCTTTATATTTCCAGAATCAAGAGACTAATGACCTCTGGTTTACCTTCATATTGAAGTCAGTTGGGCTCATCCTAAATGAGTTACTACTTGATCTTTTAAGCCCTCCAGTTAATACAGTGGTTATGCCTTTCTTTGTTTACCATTATTGAGTTTCTACTGAACACAAAGACAGTGTTCAAGGAGATACCAGGATCATCCAGACAAAACACGTGCTTTCTCTAGCCTAAGCAACATAGCAAGACCCATCTCTACAAAAAAATTTAAAAATTGGCTGGGCGTGGTGGCACATACCTGTAGTCCACGCTACTAAGGAGGCTGAGGCAGGCGGTCCTGGAGTTTGAGACTGCAATGAGCTAAGATGACACCGTGGCACTTTAGCCCTGGTGACAGAGCAAGACCCTGTCTCAAAACAACAACAAAATGCCCTCAAGGAGCTACATAATCAAAATATGGAGCTCTTAATCATCCATAGCATGTTTCCTACATGTGTCTTAATTCAATTATGAGGCGAATGATTTTCAAAATCCTGAACCCAAGAGAGTTTCCACCTCTATGATAGAGTACTCAGCAATCGGCCTTGTTTTGTGGTTATATTAACAGACTCTGATTTAGTCCCAGATATCCCCACGGCACAGGCGTTGATGCTTTGCATCAATTGGCCAAACTGCTACTGATCATTTACGAAAAAATTAAGAGCCTTGTCGCCCCCGAAGCTCGCTGTCACAAGGGGCCTCTGCCACTTCCTTCCTCAGAGGAACCTCCTGGGCCCGGGTGAGGTCGCAGTTCACGCGACTCGGTGCTTGCCGTGAGAGGCTGCGTATCACTGAATGTAAGCTCCAGGAAGGGTCCCACAGGAGACCCGATGACGCACGTCCACGGCGGATATCCGCTAGCGGAGCGGAAGGGCTCCAGCGCTTAGCCGTCCCCCCGCCGTCGGCGCCCCTGAGGGCGAGCTCCGGCTCGCACCTCAGCCGCCGCCGCCCGCGGTCCGGCCGCACTCGAAACCCCTCGTCCCAGCCCCTCCCAGCCTGCGCGGCGTACAGCAGGAGGCCGGCGCTCGGGGCAAGGCGTTCGCGGCGCTCGTCCCTGCTGGCCTAGAGGAAAAGAGCTAAATTAATCTGAGGTGCCCCAGGGTCAAGGGTCACAGACCCTCTAGAGTCCTGGCACGCACCCTGGACGCCCAGATCTCACGTCTCACTCGATCTGCACGTCAGAACCCGGAGGTGTCGCCCCTGCCGCCGGCGCGCGCCGCCCCAGCCAATCCGGGACGCACTCTGGGCCGCCCCACCCACCGCGCACACGCACGCACCCACCCGGCCGGCACCGACTCACGCCTGCCGGCCGCCGGCTTCTGATTGGCTGAGACAGCTGAGGGCGGGGCTTGGGGGGAAGAAGCCGGGCGGACTACGTGCGCTCGGGCCGGGGTCAAAGCCAGTGGGGCCGTCAGGGGTTTTCTCGCTCTGGGTAAGTGAAGCATTGGGGGATATTGCGCCCCCCCGTGATGCGGGAAGAAGCGGGGCAGGGCTTGGCCAGGCCGAAAGACCTTGGCGGGGTTGGGGGCCGCGGGGCTGGGAGGGAGGTGATGCCTGGGATGAAGGGGGCGACCTGTAGCTGCCGGGGCTCGACCGCGAGGATCAGGGGACGTGAGGGGTCGGGAAACCAGGCCTGGGGTCCTGTCTGGGGACAGGGGACGGAGCCAGCGAGGAGGGGAAGCAGAAACGTGTGGAGTGAGTCGTTGAGCTGAGAGGGGCAGGCTCGCTGATGGGGCGATAACGGGAGACGGGGGAGGTAGGGTTGCTGGGGCCGACTTCGGGGAGCCGGGGGCGTACCCCGGGCTTGGAGCCTTCTGGAGAGCGGGGCTGAGCGGTGGACGAGACGGGACAGGCGGAGCACAGGGGGAGCGGGCGCGGTGGCCGGAGTCCTGGCAAGGTCACAGGAAGAGAGAAGCGAGGAAGGTTGAGAGGTTGAGGGGAGGGCGTAAAACCTGAGGGCCGTCCAGTCCTGGTCTTCCTTTCTCCCCGACCTGGTTTTTCTCCCACTCTTTGCGACACTGCCCTACCCTGTGATGTAAGTAGGCCTAGGGCCCTGTGTAAAGCGTCTGTGCTGGAATTGAAATTTCTCCCTGACAAGTCTGCCAGTTTACAGATTACAAAGCGTGGTGGGAGTTCAGAGTAGCCGAAATGATTCGGCAGTGTTATTCTCCTTTGTCTTCTTTAACTCTGGGGCAGGAAGCAGCTATATTACCCTCTTCGGAGTAATCCCCACTGGAGGAATCTGTGCTTCCGGAAGTGCCGAGGCACCTTCTAGTACAGCAGGTGTGGATGAAAAGTTCTGACAGGCTGAAGTGGTACCATGCTCCCGCATGGCCCACATATTTGGAATTCTGTATAGTAGTGGGTCTCTTCCTTCTTTGTGCACCAGAATCTCTTAAAGGGGCTTCTTAAAGTACAGATTCCTTAGGCTCTGCCTTAGACCATCTGAACCAGAATCTCCAGGCTGGGGCCTTGGCAGCCATTTTGAACAGGCTGAGGGGTGACTGATACAAAATCAAAGTTTGAAACACTGTTGTTTTAGGTACTAGTTTCTGTGACAGAATGACTCCTGTGAAGATCCTTCAGTCTATTATATTGCATCACCTGATGCTGAACAGTTCATTTTCCCTAACATCTCTTTTAGGTTCCCATGCATTTGGAAAGGTCTTTAATAGTATCTTACTAAGCTTACAGAATAATTCTTGTTCTCCACACTGACTTTGAATATCTGGTTATTGGTACCTGGTTTTGCATCTGTTCAACTTTCTGACAGATCTGGGTCAGCAATCACTGTGGATGGATGAAAAAACAATAAAATCTAGCAGTGGTGCTAGTGAAAAAATTTTCAAATCAATTGAAATTGTTAGATGAGTTAGGTCACTGGAGAAGTTTCCATTTAACTTTAAGCATGACAATATTTTTTAAAATTCGAAGAGTGATGTGGGCTTCTGTTAAGTAATGAAGTTTTATATTTTCAGATTAAATTTACACCAGCATCATAAGATTGATGATTTAGCAATGTATTGTCAATCTAAATAATCTTGGACTGTGTATCAGGAGAGCTGGGTTCTAATCCTACCCTGCCAGAGATGTATTCCTGGTGTTGAGCAATCCCTCAGAACCCTTTCCCCGCCTGTAAAATAAGGCTGTTGGCATGGATTAATCATAATTCTTTTGTTACTTTCTAATTATATGAGTTAAGATTATTGGCCCTGATGATTGAAAAGTTAACCGTTTTCAATTCAGGTGACTGTAAATCATGAATACTTGGGAAACTTCTAGGTTGTAATTAGACAGTTATCAAAATTTTATATTCAGAGAGTGTTTTAGATACATAGTATGTTAGAATTATATTATTTACAAGATGATATAGAGTCTGAACTATAGAATAACAGCTGATATGTATTAGATTTTTAATATTCATCTTCACTAATTTTTTTTTTCTAAATTCTGGGGTGACCTAGAATCATCTTTGCTAATTTCATCCTGAAGTGTACACAGGAGGTGTTCTGGATCAGAGACAGATTACCATTAGCCATTTAAGGCACACAATGAGGGTAACTTGGTTCACCACACCCTCTTACTTCAGGGGCTACTTTCAGAAAGCCAGGTCAAATGTCTCAGACTTCAAAGCCTGTATCATAGGTGAGGAATGGAGAAAGATTTTCTTCTGTCCTTCTTTTATGTACAGGAGAGAAATAGCCATCTGCCTCCCTTCCAGAAAAAGAAAAAAAAAAAAAAAACACTTTTGCTCCATTGACCTGTTGGATATAGTCATCCAGACATGAGATAATTAGAGGAAAAACTATCAACTTTCTTGCTTTTAAAGACAATTCCCAAATGATTTTTTAGTCTAGGAGTAATTTAGGCAAAGGAAGAAAACATGCTTTTATATCTGCAAAGGAAAGGTTATTTCTTCTTTCATAAGTACAATGTAAGAATTATAAAAGAAATAAGCACTTAGGTACATATTGTTTGGCATTTTTCTTACTAACTGATTAAACTCAACAAATGTGTATAATTTTTATTTTTTCACCAAATATTCCTAAATAGATTACCTGAGAATAATTTTAATTGTTGAGAAATATAACTTAAATTTATTCAACAAACATTTGTGATGAACTTATTATAATACATACAGGCTATATTGTACCAGGAAATGGAGATAGATATGAGCAGGGCAGGTATAGGCCCTTGACTTCAAGGAGTCTAGCAAAAGAAACAGACGATTAAACAGGTGCATATAAGGGTTGTGATAGAGAAAATATAGGGTCCTATAGGACTGCATAATCAAAGCAGTTACCACAAATTTAGAGAATCAAAGACTTCCCAGAGGAGGTCAATTAAGATAGAAACCCCCCAAATGGGAGGAGTTAGCTAGGAAAAAATATCTGAAGGGGATAGAAAGGAAGGAAAACTGTTATAAGCAGAGAAATCAGCGTGTACAAAGGTTTGGAGGTATAGAGATCATCTAAAAGAAATAAAATGTGGTTAGAATGTGGGGTTGGGGAAGGGAGGTGGAAGGAGGACTTGTGATAAACACAGTTAAATCTTTGAAAAGTTTACGATTAGGTATGAAGGCATCTAATAAACATGCCAGTCTATAATAAATACAATGTTTAATCTCTCCATCTAGTCCATTTATGCAGTTTCTTCAAAGCCAATCTCAAGTGTTTCTCTGTGAAACTTACCAAACCTCCTTTAGCTAAAAGACTTCAGTCCCTCTCTAAATTCAGTCCTCATTTCCTCTGTTGTGCTATTGGCAATTAATCACATTCTGTCATCTCTCTTTTTAAAAAATGTCTAATTTTTGAACCATTAATTAAAGTGTGTATATTTTATCTCTTCAAATATATAGTGAGCATTCTGAACCTTGAACTTACTGAATCTTGTATATAATAAAAGCCCAGTAAGTAGTTTTCTCAATTAGGAAATAATGGAATACAAAACAAGAAGAGAAGGTCTGTTTCTAATTTGAATTTTCTCCTACCTAGCTAAGATTTTCTTCTCTGTCAGATGACAGCACTAACTTTTCAGTGGGGTGGGGTTTGGAGGGATGAATTCACTTTTCAAACTAAGAAGCCACAGGTCCCCACCTCTGGAGTTGCATTTTCTTTGAGGGCCTTAACTGTCACTAACTCCCTTGAATAGCAAAGTGTTGAATGAGAGCTGCTCTTATCAAAGGGAGTATGATGCACATGAAAAATGCAGAAGTGAAGGTCAGGTTTTATATCGGTGACTGATGGGCAGTTGACTTTCGAGTTTATTGTAATTGACACTAATCAGAGATTTGTGCACTTATACAGTATACTGTGTTGGACTTCCTTCTTTTATCTATGGGCAAAGTTTATGGGCAATTCAAAATAGTTAAAGTGAAGAAGAAAGTATACATAGTAATTGTAACTAAGGTGAAATTAAATTTGTTAGTGCTTCATTGTGATGAAAGTGATATTAACTTCCCTTGTGAGAGATGACTAAAAAGGAAGAAAGGAGCCTTTGCTCCCTATGATAATGGAAATGAATCTTTTTTCCTCTATCCTCTTATTCATGTAACTATCGGGCTGATATCTTGCCATTTTGGATACCATTTGAAGCAGCAGTTTCCCAATCTTTTTGTCGTCAGGGACC
>VSMD01085715.1:0-13999 GCA_008750895.1 Mirza zaza
AGTCCATAAAGGATGCTCCAAGTCCTTCAAACAGCCTTGAAATTCTACAATAAATGAGAATTTTACAACGGAAAGAAAAAGGCGACATCACCTCATCCAATCAGTACCAAGGAGGAAGTGGGGACCCAAGAATCAAAGTGAATTCCCCAAGGTCACAGAGCCTCTTACTGGCAAAGCTTAGACTGGAAATGGTGTGGTCTTTTTCTCTGTGTCATGTTCTTTACAACACACCACACTGACTCCAAGGGAATATTATGCCCCAGCACTTTATATGCTACTAAATAGTTAACTGGTGATTTCAAACATGGAAAGTGCGTTCTTAAATCTTGAGACCTAAATTTTAGCTCTCTGTCTTCTGCTGATAGCGTTTATATGGTACTAAATAGTCCAACAGGGTTTTAAGGCTTACAATTACTGTCCCTGGTGATCTTGGTTCTGATCTCGGAAGAAAGCAATGCTAATATAAAATCTCCAAATTTAAGAGACTAGTGGAGTCTTTCTTATTCATGCCTATCTTACAGCAGCACTTAGCACAGTACCTGACATAATAGTAGTCACTTAAATAATATTTACTGACTGATTCATAATTTTGTAATTATTCATTGATGATTTATCCATTAAAAATATTGCAAATGAAGGTTTGAAATTTTCTCAGTCACTTGACCTATTTTCTATTTCTAGGCCACCTCCCCAATAATCAGTTGATTTATGTTCAGGGAACTTAAATAAAACTAATGTATATCAAACAACATATAATTTAAAACTCAATTCTGATAAACATATACATACAAGACAATATTCCAACTTGCAAATGACTGGCACCCTGAAAGAGCATATGTAAACTAAAGATTAGAACTTGAAACATATATTCCCAAGAAGAAGAGGAGGAGGAAGAAGAGGAGAAAAAGAAAGAAAAATTAAATATTGCTTCTACCACAAAGTGGCTGGCATAATATTCCCCTTTGTGTCGGTGAAACACATTGTAAAGACCATGATATTCAGTGAAAAAAAACAAAGAGATTGTTTCCATTTCTGGCTCTGCCAGTAACAGCATTTATAACCTTGGGATAAATAGATTCCCAGGCCTGAGAAATAAGACACCATTTATGATACTGTTTACATAGGGAACAAGAATCCCACTTCAAAATGCAGGTCACCAGGAATCCAAATTCCAGTTCGTAAAGCCAAACAGCCACTTGTCAGGTAAGAAGGAAATTTGCTCCTCACTTACTGTGATTGAGAGAAAGTTCTCATTAGCCCTGAAGAGAGCACTTATTAATATTTCTACCCAAGTCATTTTACTAATCTATAATAAACTTTCTCCTTCAATACAATCAGAAAAATTAAGTATAAAATTTGATTCAAGCAGAAAATTTTTTAAAAATCCCTATTTTAGATATCTTATATAAATGTCAAATATACAAATGTACATTTATCTGTCCATCTCGGATATATAACCAAGCAGCAACTGCCTAACTTTCCTCAAAGTCCTTTTTGTATAAACCACTCTTAGAGTTCTTGCTTTACAATTGGTGATTTCAGTTTCATTAACGTGCAAAACATTAACACACTTAAAAAGCAATCGGACTGCGCAAGCTTTCCTAATTTTTTTCATTTTTTAAGTCAAACTCTAGACTTCCCAAAATGTTTTATTATTTTTCAAAGAAATAACTCTCCTTCCATACTCGTAATTTACTCATTAAATATGTGTTATAATAAAATTGCAAAATTACAAGCACAATTGTCAAAAAACAGATTTGGGAACAAGCACACCTGATTCTTGATCAGTATATAGCTCAACTCCTCACAGTAGAAGCATTTGAGGGAACCACAGAGTAACCTACTAACAAGGAGTGTTCAGTCAAGCACAAGTCTCCATCAGTATATCCTCCTGCACAGGGGACACCGAGAGTATTCATCTGGTCAACCTGTTAGAAGATTTCTTGCTTTATTTTTATACAGAGCCATCAGGAGTTTCATGGGATGGTGTTAATCGATTGCTAACCCCCTCCCCCCAGCCCTCTATTGACTGTACTTTGATAAAACCCTCTGTATTCATTGCCAAGGGCTCTCATAACAAATTAGCACAACTGGGTGTCTTAAAATAGCAGAAATTTTTTTCTCTCGTGGTTCTAGAAGCCAGAAGTCCAAAATCAAGGTGTCATGGGGGCTATATTCCCTCCAAAGGCTCTAGGAAAGAATTTTCCCCTTGCCTCCTTTAATTCTGGGTTCCCAGCAATTACATCTGCAAAGACTGTGTTTCCAAACAGGGTCACATTCTTAGTTCCCAGGGGACATGAATTTTTGGCAGACGCTATGCACCTGGTCTGCCACACTTTGACAAGCCCTCACCTCCAGGCCTCAATCATGCGATTTCTTCTAGAAATTCCCCTACCCTAATCTTTAGTGTGGCAAATTCTCAGTCTTCAGTACTCAGCTCAGATGTCACCTCTTAACTGCCTTCCACAGCTTGGGTTAGGTGCTCTTCCTGGCTGTCCTCCCAAAGCCTTGCCTCCTTGCCTCCTTAATACAATTCATTTACTTCCCTGTACTGACGTTGCCTGTTTTCCTCATCTCTGTCCACCATCAAACCCACCGTTTCAAAACTATTTATTGAGCACCTGCTAAATGTCCACACTGTGCTATGCCCTGAGGATACAGTAATGGCTAAGAAAGACTAAAGTTCTTGCCTTTTGAAGGGTAGAATACTTTGTCTTTAAAGGGAAGGAGCCTACATTTGTTCTTGAATTTCCAGAGCCTAGCATGCCACCAGGCATACAGTAAGCACTCTATAAACATCTGTTGAATGAATTAATGAGTAAAAAATTTCAGAGGACAAAGCAAATAGTGGGTAGGGTAGGGCAGTTGGAGGTCTGAGGATATGGATTTTTGCCTAGAATAAAAAACATTAAAGTAATTCCAGATATGGCAACTGCCTCACTTTTACCAAAAGTGTTCAAGCAGAAATCTATTGATGAGAGATTGGCCTACATGGTTTCTGAGGCACCTTTCGACTCTAAGATTTCTTTTATTCTCTGATAGATTAAATGATGGAGAGATGACATTGCTTAATTTTGCCTTTTTTTATATTCAGCAAAAATCTTATTAAGTATTTACAATGCACTGACATGATACTAAACACTTAATCCCTTCAAGTGTTAGTTAAATCCTCACAACAAGTCACACAAAGCAAGTAAAATAGTAAAAAGAAACCACTGGCTATTCACCAAAGGATATGTCTTCTTCTTTCCCCAGATACACAGCTAGATTAATTAATATATTTCCCAGTGTCCCTTGCAGTTAAGAGTGACCACATGACTGAATTCTAGCCAATGGAGTATAAATGGAAGTTATGTGTGCTAATACATTTCCCAGTGTCCCTTGCAGGTGACCATGTGACTGAATTCTAGCCAATGGAGTACAAGCAGGAGTGATGTGTGCCACTTCCAGGCCTGCCCCATAAAAATCTCCCAGGTTTCCTCCTTCAATCTCCTTTCTTCTTCTAGCATGCTAGAACAGAGTCAACTTCCAACACATCCAGTGTTGTTGGTTTGTAGCCTTCCAGATCTCAAATCTACCTGATAAAATATTATTTTTGAGCTTTTAATTTCTCTGATTAGGGAAAAGTTAAATTTAATTAAATTAATTAATGTAAATTAATTGGGTTTAATTAATCTAAATTAATTGGGCCTAATTAATTTAATTTTTCCCCTTAGGGGAGAAATAATGAGAAAATATGTAAGACTACTGCTCTAAAGCAACACTGAAAACTACCCATTCAAGACAATACAACCTCTGTCTGCCTCGCTCTCTGAATGGCTAGAGGAAAAGTACATTGGTCACTATCAAGTACCATTAGTGAAAAATCTAATTTCCATTGTGCTTGAACCCTTATACATTTGGGAATCCAAATGATATAGCCATTATCTCACCCTATTATAATTTTTATGTTACCCATTTGCACATAGAGAAAACTGACCTCAAAGAGCATAAGCCCAAGGTGAAGACTGCTGGTACGTTAGTTAGAGCAGAGATTTGAACCTTGTCTGATTCAAAAACCTGAGCTATTGATCCTTATGTTCTGTTGCTTCCCCAGCTGTCAGAAGCTACATGTTTCTGCCGTGTGAAACCATGTCCAGTTTGACTTAGTGGAGGCTGCTCAATGCAATCTCTAGTTTGAAGATTTTAGTTATACTATTTTTTTATACATCCAAAGTTGACAAATGCCTTCAGAAATCATAGCTTTAATTTAGGCTTGCAACGTCGTGCTGCAGAAAATCCCTTATAATCAGATGTGCACGGTAATGAGAAACAGAAAGGTAGCATGTGGAAATAAATGAATATTTCTTTTGAGACACACAAAAACAAGATGCATCAGGTCCGGATGAAACCTATAAAAAAATTCAAGTACAGATGAGCAATTGTCGAAGGGCCATGGAATTTGGTTTCACATGCACTGGAAAACATCAAAGTTTTCCCAGCTGAAAAGACAAAGTCAGGCTGAAGATTTCATGAGAGATCTTATCAGAAATTATGTCAGAGCTTTTGCTCTTCTAAGCATCTTACTTATAAGATCATATTGCAGACAATGATGGGCTTTATCCTAAAGTTGTGAGGGTACAGTTTTCCCATAAAAATTGCATAGGATGTGCCTATGTGGAAACTTTTTAACTTGCATTGTCTCCAAAAAGTTACCATCAATTCACATAGAAGTCTGAAGAAGCTTTTCATCTCTCTGTGTGTAGGTGCCTGCATCTTTAACGTAACGTAAGGCTTTGAATTGCTGAATTAAAAAAAAAGATAGTATTATAATGAGAAAAAAAAATGTTGTCTAACAAAGCCTACTACAGTGATGGATGGGAAGAGCACTGCTCAAATTTTTTTAATTCTCTACACAAGCTTTATTGTGTGCCCTTTTCTGGTGCTCTTGAATACACAATTGAATAGCACTCTCCAGAGAATGTCTTGCTTTTTTACTTCATTTGATCCCATTGCTACTTAAATAAGTTAATTTACTGTTCTAAGACTTAAATGCATCACAGTCCAACATGAAATACAGTAGATGTGGGGGAAAAAAATGGAACCATTGAATGCTACATGGAGATTATGGGCTGTTTTAGGCAAAGGTTGGGGGAGGAATGACTTGTCTTTTATTCTTATATATTTAGAAGAGTGCTACAGCTTTGGAACATATTTCCAGATGCAAAATTAACATCATAGAGAATCACCAGGTTCACAGTTTTTTATATTTAATGCCAACTCTTCTGTACGCTGTGAGTAGTCCTACCTTTCAGCATTTAAGAGATAAAACTGCGTTAAATTTTCCAATTATTACCTGTCTGGTACAGTTGCAACAGGACCATATCAAGTATTTGAGTTTTACTTGGGAAATGTAATTACAGTTTGAAAAATAGTAGAAAATGCATTCCTATCACATCCTTAGTGGCAGTTTATATGCTAAAAAGAAAAACGCTTAGGGTCTAATTCATAAGAGCTTTATGCTTCATTTACATTTTTCTGTGCAGTTTACTTGGAAAAGAGCATAATGCATGTTTTTCAAATAAAATATGCCATTTAGGGATTCATTCAACTTGCTTTCCATTGTCCTCATCGAGGGCCAAGCGTTCTTTTCTACAATCTGAAAGGGCACCAGAAAATGAGGTGGGTGGAAAGCCCTCAATATTAACTAGAAGAAATGCCTAAAACCATTGTAGAGATTATTTAGAAAATTTACAGCAGTCTCTAGCAGTCAAATCTGGGGAAGTCTATTGTGCATTTACTATGCAGATTGTTTCCCATGCCCTTTGTATGGGATATTGAACAAATTACATGACAATATGGGTATTTTTGAGGGCTGCTCAGAATTCACAACAAGATTCTGACCATGTCCCAACCAATCCCTGCTCTTTTACTCAGCTCAGTGTTTCTCAAAACATGGTCTGTGGAGTAGCAAGCATCAGAATCGATGAGATTCTTGTTAGAAATATGAGTTCTCAGGCTTCACAACACTGACCCAACACTTCCGGGAGTGGAGACCTGGAATTTGAATTTTACGAGCTACTCAGGTGAGTCTTATGCTGATCCCACAATGATGACCAGCAGATTGAAGACCCCATCAATGCCTTTTGAAGGAAGGCAATCAAGAGGCAGTTGACTTTTAGGTCGAGCAAACACACTCTCCTTTAGACACCAGCATTTTTTAAGCCAAGTTTATGAGCCCACGTAAGATCAACCAAGGAGGCCAAAATCACATTTGCAAGAGGGAGGAATTTGGTCCCAGACACAAAGCCATAACCCTTGAGGAGCAAATCTGCGACATCCAGTCTGTCTGTCTTCTTCCCAGTCCCCGTAAATGCTTTCTGGGTTCTCCACAATGGCGGGAAGAAAAGGCCTTGACCAAAAAGCATTTCTCACGGTGTTCACCGATGTGCTGGAAAGTGAATATTGCAGACGATGACCTCATTATTTATTCCACACACTGTCAAACTTGCCAGGCCAACTTCCTCCTCCCGCTGAATTCATTGAACATACTGGATGGCTTTGGCATTGACATCGCCATAACCTGATATCAGAGAAAATTGGGGGCCCAACATAATGGTCCCAAAAAAGGTGCCATCTCTGCTATTATAGAGTAACATATCTAGTATCTATAGTGGAAGAAGGCACAGGCCTGGCCTGGTTTGGCTAAGACTACTCCAAGTTAAAGCCCAAAACTTAATACTTTTTTATTGATTAATTAAAAAAATAATAATAACTTATGTAGTAGGAATTCCTATGCCACCGATATCTGGTTTCCCTCTCCTTCCTGGCACATAGGAAGATTACACTTTCATATCCAGGTGAGGAGAAGTGACATGTGTCACTCCCAGGGCAAAGCATTTGATTGCTGGAATTAACTTGGCAGCACAGCTGAGTACTGCCACAGTGACTGAGGAGGTACAGGTTTCCAATGGTGCAGTTACAGAGCATTCATTATCCTGGACCACTGAGTCACCCAAAGAGTCACCTAGATGTATATAGTCACCTTTGTAAGCAACAAACAAACCTCCTTCTGTGAAGCCACTGAGATATGGGGGCTGTTTTTGACCACAGCATAACTTATCCTATCCTGACTCACATCACATAGTGCAGTATCACACATCAACATATCGATATATATTCAATATATCTTAGCAAGCAGAACACTCTAGACAGATACCTGGCAGAAAAGTCATGATGACCTAACAGCTTCTTCCCAAAGAACATTTCATCTCAATGTTCTGGAATAGTATCAGCTTCCAGGTGGCAATGATATGTTTTGAAACCTTTTCTGGGTCTGAGAAGGCTTTGGGGATCCAACTGATAGGAGATTGTTTTGAGAACCAAATGAAATATGCCAAAGTGTTCTTTTTAGCACATAGAGCTATCCAAATAAGAATTAGGCTCCACAAAGAGCCCATTTAGACTGTACTTATGTTCACGTAGATTTTAAAGCAGGCACTCAGATCTTCCTTTCCATTGGAGGGTTTTTGTTTTGACATTTAGTAAAGAATAAAATGTGTTGGATAAAAGAGGATCCACGTGTTATAAAATCAGAGTTACGTTTCCCATTTTGCCACTAACGTCTACATTTATGGTCATGCCTTTTTTTCAAGACATATCTATTAAGCCCTTGCTGGAAGTATTATAGGAAGTGCTGGGAGAGGTAGAAAAGAAAAGAAAGTGGCCAGGCACAGTGGCTCACCCCTGTAATCCTAGCACTCTGGGAGGCTAACGTGGGAGGATTGCTTGAGGTCAGGAGTTTGAGACCAGCTTGGGCAAGAGCGAGACCCCCACCTCTACTAAAAATAGAAAAAATTAGCCAGGCTTGGTGGCTGGTGTCTGTCATCCCAGCTACTGGGGAGGATGAGGCAGTAGAATCTCTCAAGCCCAGAAGTTTGAGGTTGGAGGCTGCAGTGAGCTATGATGACAATACGTCATTGCACTCTAGCCTAGGTGACAGAGTGAAACTCTGTCTCAAAGAAAAAAAAAAAAAGGAAAAAGAAAAGAAAAATAGAGAAAGTGTTCTTTATGGGCCTCCACTTTCATCACCTGTGCAATACAAGCACCAGCTGCTAATCTCCCTCACGTTTCTACTCAGAAATACTGTGAATAAAAGTACTATTATTTCTATTAACTGCTATCTTTGGGAAAAGGTCTCAGTAACAATGAGGTTTGGTTGGTATCTCTAAGATTCAGTTTTCATCTCTGTAAAGTTCTTTAAATATGGTTGTTTTTGTTTTGAGAAGTAGTAGGGATTAATTAAGCAATGATATCTGGAATAAGAGAAAGATAACAGAAATATTAAAACCCTTAACTCACTACTACACATTTGAAAAAGAGAGAGAGGGAGTGAGTGTTTTTTTAGGCTTTGCTAGGAAAGAGAATCCACAACACCGTTTTCTTCTCTGTCAGTTTGCCCTAAAGGGACGCTGTTTCCTGAGCTTAATAAGTGCTCTACTTCTTCCCAGCCCTTACAGTCTATTAATTACTGTGGTAGGTGCTTGGAGAAGTCAAAGCAATCATTTGTAAGATGATAGAGCCCTCGTCATTTTGAGATGTGGGTTTGGGCCATCTAAAATTACCCAAATGAAACAGATACTGCAAACATGAGTGCTTATGAGAATGTTTTCTTTTCACCACCCAGCAGAAAGCAGCATTGCTCGTGCTCCGGTCGCCTAGAATGGGGATTGCCTAAGAAATCTCGGGCTGGGCCTGCCTCCTGTGTCTCTTTCTACAGGACCTGTGGGTACCCAAGGAGTTCTGGTTTGAGTCACTGACACAACACAGAAAGCCAGACCAGAAACAGCCCACCAGGATCCGACAATGGGACTGCCAGGTACACTCATGCCCAGCCCCTCCTGCAAATTTTTCAAAGCCAGTTCCCTTCCCTCCCTCTGCACCCTGGAGGTCAGGGCAGCACAAAGCTGCTTAATGAAAAACTGGGGGAAATCGACCCTTTGAGCATGCTGTTAACACTGCACAGTTCGTTTTCGTATAGTGGAGCTTTCTTCTGTTTACGGTGAGTAGATCTCTTTATAATACAAAAGAGAGAAAGAGAAGAAAGCTATTAATACATGGTGACATAGCCCATTAAATGGTAAATGCCATTTTCCTTCCCCCTGTCTCTTTTCCTCTGGCACCTAAACCTCATATTCCAGAATTAATTCACTCAATAAATACTGAATGCTTACATATGCAGGGCATTATTCTGGTTACTGGGGAAACAGCAATGAAATAGACAAAGTCCCAGTTCCCAAAAAGCTAACACTCGAGTGAGAGACAAACACTGAAAGAACAGATATATAGTATAACATGGGTTATATAAGCATAGCTCTGATTTTCAGTAGGATAGCTGGGAAAAGCATCACTAAAGAGGTGATCTGAAAGAGACAAAGAAATAAATGAAGTGAGGGAATGAGCCATGCATGGGAAAATCTGGGATGAGAGTTCCAGGCAGCAAGAATGGCACGTGCACCAACGTTAAGGTGGAAGGAAGCTTGGAGTGTTGGCGACATGGCTCAGGTGGGAAGGTGATTGGAGCCACAGGATGAGGAGGAATGCTACAGAACACAAAGCCAGGGAAGACTCCTCATGTGTCTGGTAGGCTACTAGCAGGACTTTGGATTTTGTTCTGCACAAAACTATTGATGGGAAACTATCGGAAGATTAGAGCAGGTAAATAAACAATCTGATTTTTTTTAAATCACTCTGGCTGCTACCTGGACAATAGTCTCATAGGGCAAACTGGGAGCAAGGAAGTTAATTGGGGATGGAAAAATAAATCCAAGTTCTGTTTTTGGACAGCATGTAGGTGCATGGACAGTGTGAGCACACATCTTGGGCACCGTCTCAGATGCCCATCACTGCCTGTGTCTTTTGCTCTGGTTGGGACCCACCCCTGCCACACTAGGGGTCATGGAACCTGTTTTCCCAAGTGGCATAAGTGAGGCTGTAGGACAATCCAGAAGTTCCAGGGAAGTTAGCTCTCCATGGGGTGAAACTTGACCAGTGAGAAACGCAAAATGGGAGGGAAACAGGCAAATAAAGTTCCCTTGCTTCCTCTCTCTTTAACACTACTCCAAAGGGCAGCTATTCCTAACAACCCTTTAGGAAACTTATGAGCCAAACAAACAAGCCTGTGGACTACCTGCTATGCTCCTTCATAGCTCAGTGCACACCTGGGCCAGGGCATACATGCGTCTCGTGGCTCAGCATTGCATCTTCCTTGCTTCATTTCCCTTTTGTCTTCACCTCGACAACTTGGAACTGCACATTTAAATAAAAGTGGTAGCTCCTTAGTCCAGGGTTCAAGCTCTGCTTTCTAAAGGATCCACCTTAAGATATTCATGTTAAGTTGCAGGCATACATTAGACAAACGAAGGAAGCCATAATTTTACGGGAAATGTTAAGGCTAGGGATATACGTTTTGGAGTTATGGATAGATGATATTGAAAACCATGAAACTAGGTAGAATCACAAAGAGAAGGCAAATAGAGGAGAGATCTGAGCCTTTGGTGAACGGTGCTCCAGCACGTGGGAATAGAAATGAGAAGAAGCCAACAAAGGAGTTTGGGGACAAGATAGAAGGAAAAGGAGGAAAGGGTGGTATTCCAAAAACCAATTGGAAAAGGGGTTCCAAGGAGAATGTCGGCAGTGGCTGGCACATGAGAACAACGAAGAGTGAGGACTGTTGGGTTAAGCAACATGGACATTGTTGGTGACTCAACAAGAGCAGTTTATCTGGAGTGGTGAGCGCAGAAGCTTGACTACAGAGGATTCAAGAGAGAGATCTAGCAGGATAGAACAGGCAGACAGCTCCTCAGAGGAACTTTGCTATGAAAGAAAGCAAAAAAAAAAAAAAAAAAAAAAAACAAAAAAATACTGGGGAAGTGTTTGTCTGGGTCCTTCGCAAAGCAGACTCCAAGCCTGGATTATTCACCTGGAGATTTCCTTAGGGGGAAATGGCTATATAGAAAGAAATAGGGAGGGAGCCGGAAGACATAGGGAGAGCTGTCAGATGACAATGCGAGTCTGATGCTGAGTGGAGGAGAGAGGAAGAGAAAACTGGGTAGAAGCTGGCTAGACGGTCATACGGGTCATGGGAAGTTTGACAAAGCCGTCAGTTCTGGAGCCAGAGGTGACCAAGAAAGGAGTCCTGCGTCTCCCGAGAAGGGCTCTGTCTTCGTGTCACTGCTTAACTCAGTCATTGGCAAGGAGCAGATGATGGGAAGCATGGCTTGGTGCAAAGGGAGGATAGATTCCAAAACACAACCCCTAAAGGCCTGGGTTGAGAGCAGACGTGTGCAGACACATTCCCAAGAGGTAAATGGAGAAAATGAAGGGTCAAGGGTCAAGGTCAAAGGTTTCTTTTTCCTTAGGGCGGCAGATGTCATAGCCTGTCTGCAGGACGAGGGGACGACCCGGCGGAGAGGATTGTCATGAAGCAGGAGAGAGGCGCAATGGCAGAAGCACAGTCTTTGTAAAGGGGAAGGGGCAGCAGGATCACCCCTCGAGCAGAGCATGTGGCCTTGTCTGGGACCGATCGGATGGAAAACAAAGCCCACAGCACAGAGGCAGAGGATTGGTGGATCCTGTCCTTTCCTGATGCCTTACCCTTTCCCAGGGAGGGAGGAACAAGACCATCAGCCATGTGCGAGGAGCAAGGAGGGAGGAGGGAGAGGGGAAAGGAAACACTGTGGAATGGTCTTTGGGAACATTGGGGGAGCCATGCAACTAGGAAAAGGGGGTAGGATTTTGGGATCCCTGCTTGTACGTGAACAAGAAAACACAAAATAAACGCAGACATTCAAGGACAGTGGTGAATGACAAGACCACTGTCGCAAGGGCTTTCAGGCTAACCTGGACAGGCTCTGCAGGAGGACTGCACAGGCTTGATTTCCCACTCCTGACATGGACAACCACCTGTAACCTCTGGTGTTTCCCGCTGGTCCTACTGACCGGAGGCCCAAAGATGGCACTCGTCTCATAGTTCATGACCCAAGCGTAGTCCACCTGGCTGAAGCCTCAGCTGCAGGGAGGAGCAGCTGCATCGCAGACTTGTCCCACTACCACCGGCTGCAAAGGAGTGACCTGCCCCCATCCATTGGCACCCAAAATCACTTTGAAATATCAGCAAGTGCCCTCATGCTGTCCTTGAAAGACGGTACCAGCCACGTGCGTCTGGAAAGGGTTGGGAAGGTGATTGCCCATCGCTGTTCAGATTAAAGGGAAAATTCTGTGCACAGAACAAAGATGTGGAAGTCAGACCCAAGCAAAATCGGTGTTTTTTTTTTTTTTTAACTCCCCAGTGATACTAATGCGGAACCAAGATAGAGAACCGCGGTGCTAAAAGAGTGAAGAAGAAATAATTCATTTCAAGGAGGGAAATGGATCATGTTTTTTTAAGGATATATATATTAGTTGGCCAATTAATTTCTTTCTATTTATAGTAGAGATGGGGTCTTGCTCTTGCTCAGGCTGGTCTCGAACTCCTGAGCTCAAAGGATCCGCCCACCTCGGCCTCCCAGAGAGCTAGGATTACAGGCGTAATCGAGGTAAGCCTTCAAGTAGGATGTCAGGAGAAAATGGAGCAAAAGGGGATTCTAGGGCTAAGGAAAGACCATGGAGACGAAAAATAAATAAATAAAAGCGCTCCAAGAGAGAAACATGAAAGATAAGCTTTTAGCAAATGTTGCACATTCCTTGAGGCTAAGATGCCAAGTGCAAGGAGTACGATAAAAAGCAAGTGCGCAAAAGTCAGATTGCCAAGGAAAGACTCAACCTACCCCAGGCAATGTGGAACCATTGCGAGTATCTGAATACAAGAATGACAAGGTCGTGAGACCAAGGGACCTTTCGCAAAGTCAAGAAATTAAACACCAACTAGAATTCCAATCCTGTGACATCACGAGAAGTCTTGATATCAATTTTTCACCTAATAAAAATACATCTTGTCTTATCTCACTAATTCAGCATGTGAAGAGATTTGGTTTTTTTAGATAGCCACAGAGCTGTGATGTTGAGATTTCCTAATAGCTCTTCACTTTGAATCATTTCCCTAAGATAATTAATTGAATCCAAGTAACACATCGGGAGCAAATGAGGTCAATAATTCTGCATGCAAAGTGTCGTTAGGTACGACAGACTTTATTAACCGTTGTTAAAATGTGCGCTTCTGGCTTAAATACCAGCTGACTTCAAGTCATTGAGGAAAGACATATGAAACATCCCAATTTTAAAATATATATATTTTGTGGGTGTTTGCATATGCTTTTCAGCACCATGGAAGAGCAATTGTGGTTCAGTTAATACTGGCCCCCCAGAATTTACAATTTGCATATATCTCTTTAGGAATGATTTTTTAGTATTTGCATAGAATTTACCTTCCTGCTTATAATTGTTCTCTAATTAATATTAAGGTCAGTTTAGATTTTCCTTGAACATAAATCACAATGGTAGGGAGAAAGAAGACTGGCAGAAAGAAGCTCCATGGCAAATGAAGGGCAACCTTGCTTTTCCTATTTGCCCCGGTGAATATTTCCACAAAGTAAATATTTTGCAGCTGGTTAGAATCAGAGCTGGTCACATGTGATGGACCATGACAATTGTGTTCTACCTCCATAATCCAGAATAAGAAAGAAAGAAATGAGCTCAGATTTCTTTTTAAAAGATTTAGATTCAAGAGAACCAGTAGAAATTTTTTTTTAATGCGGTTTAATGTAGAGTAGACACTCCCTGGAGGGCTCTTTACATCTCCATATCAGAGCTCTGGGTATAATGAAGAAAGAGTTTCACTCTAAGCTCAGTTATTCACGGATATTATGGAAATGAGGGCTCGACTAATGAAGCCTACCTCTTGTTAATGTTCTGCTTGTGTGATGTATCCAAAGGCATTGTTATTGTTTTTCTCGTTGGTGTTTTTTGACATTGTTCATCAGCCAAGAAAACATGCAAAGCGATGCAAAGGCCTGTCTTTAAA